>JAMJFZ010000239.1:39557500-39782500 GCA_026225945.1 Cricetomys ansorgei | reverse complement strand
CATAATCCATTCATCACAACCCTATCCAACAAGTATAATCCAGATCAATAACCCACCAGCATCTAATCAATACTCCATAAGGACACCATCATTCACCAGCCCTGCCTTCCTCACTCATGTCTCCTTACAAAGCTCGTCTCAACTCCCCGGAATACAGAGAAATCCTGACTCATTTCTGCAGAGCATTCTACCAGTCAGGGTCAACACACGGGACGGAAGCCCTAGTGTATTAAACACTTTCAGGAATCAGAAATCCCAGCCAACTCACCAAACAAAACCAGCATCCAAGGTCAAGAGCGCCACAAGGGAAATCCACGGCAGTTTTACATGGACAGACTGAGCAAATGCCCTTCCTGTCTCCCAGGAAGGGAGTTGAGTTTTTAAAGAACACTCTTGCCAAGTAGTTACAATACACGTCTGTCCTCATCGTGTCATATCCTAGTGCGATTCCTGTGGCTGTGACAATACCCTGGCCAAAACAAGGTTAAAAGGGGAAGGATTTATTTGGTTTACGCTTCCACATCACAGTCCATCATGGTGGGGAGTCGGGGCAGGAGCTCAGCAGGGACCATGGAGTACTGTGGCTCCCTTGATTGTCCCCTGCTCCCATTTAACAGGCTTCCTCACATAACCACAGACCATAACCAGGGACGGAGTTACCTACAGTGGGCCAGGCCCTCCTCAATCAATCAGCAATCAATCAAATGCTCCGCAGACATACACATAGGCTGCTCTTCTGATGGAGTCAATTCCTCAAGCGAGGCTCCCTCTTCCCAGGTATGTGAAGGCTACAACCGAGAGTAACCGTTACAGGTCAGTTTTAAACATGGGGATTAAGAAGAAGCACAGTGGAGTTTTCTGCTCCTTGAAGGATCGTCTATTTGGGGGTATAATATTGCACTATTTTCTTTTTGATTATTTAAAAATATTTTCAAACTTAGGTATATTTTGATCACATTCTTCCCCTCCCCCAAGTTCTTCCAGATCCTCTCCTCGTCCCTACCCACCAAACTTTAAATTCTTTCTCAAAAATGAAGCAAAAACCCAAGACAACACCAAACCTCTCCAAACCAAGGAAACAAAATTAAACACTACCCTGCTGGGGTATTTATTTTTAGTTATGTATGTAATGTTTCATGCACTGTTGGGTGAGAAGCTAGCCTAGATCTTGGCATTCTGTATTGTCTGCAGGTGTTGGATTTCTGGCTGACGGGGGTTGGATATTGATTGCTTATGATGTGCACCTGAGGAGTTCTGAATCAATAAAAGCACCTGTGCAGGGATGCACGGAGTCCACTGTCAATAGAGTCTGGTGCTGGCCAGGACGGTGGTTCCCTCTGCTGAAGTCTGACAGGGTCTGAGACTATGAAAACACCTCCTTTACACATATTAATTCAGTGCTTACACCACAAGAGGTACATGACAAGCCCCATCTTAGATATGAGCAAAGTAAGCACAGAGAGGGTGTTAAGTGACCCCGGGTCAACCAGCAGCTCCAATGGGTGGAGGCAAGCTGTTGAGGCTGACTACCAAATTCTTGGTTTGACAAATGGTCTTCTCCCTAGGAAGTCAGAGCAGCCTGGTATAGCACTGGAAGACAGACGACACTAGACTGAGCCAGGGGTAAGATTCTACAGATAAGTGGATCCAAGCAAGGGGAAAGTGTGTTGAGCCTGTAAGCAAGTGAACAACTGAAAATATGAGGTTACAAAACTCGTACTAAGTAGGTGATCAGGTGGAGGAAGGAAAGAAGACAGGAGGAAATCAGAAGGCTCTCTGGTTCAAGGAACTAGTGGTCCCTACCAGGCTATGGAAGACACGCAGTAAGTGAGAAAACAAAAATTGTGGTTTGTAGTCTGCAAGTGTGATGTTGAGACATCAGAGTTGCAATAGTTCTGTGTAACACAAGCTCAAAAGTAACCTACAGTAAATACGGTCAGTATTAACCAACATAAAATGAAGAAAACTATCACATAGGAAGGGACTACTGATCAGAGAGGAGCAAAAGAACTGAATTTGTCTTTCTTTCCTGGGTCCTCTCCCCCTCTAGAAATGACTCTTGCTCAAAGATGGCAACAGGAATGTGAAATGTGTTTCAGTCTGGATAGTCTGAGCAGTGAGCATGTGTCTTCGGAACTAAGAACCAAGGAGGCAAAGGTCCCCAAAGGGTCTCCTGAAAGCCAGAGGCCCTTATCCAGGCCACCACACAAAGATGTAGGCCGGTCAGATACTGTGGTTTCTACGTAAACAGAGAAGAAAGGGAGACTAATGTTTCCTCCCCTACTTGCATAAATCACAAAGTCTTTATCCAATCCGCCATTCAGAAACTATTTATGGAGTGCCAGCTATGTGCCTGGCATGCAGCTCTTAGAGGACAGATGTCCCTGCTAGTCAGAAGCTCGGGCCTTGTCTCCAGGGATTTTCAGCATCACCATTGCAGCCTGAAGAGTGCAGAATGAGGCATGCCTGCTCTAGCCTGAAGAAGACACTGAACTCCAAGGCAGGTGGGAAATAACAAGGGCATTTTAAAGAGATGAGCACAGTATCTAACTTTTTACTGTTCTTTTCTTTCACTAATACCTTGAAGGTAAGAATGAAAGTTGGACAACACAAACATGCAAATTATAGACGTGTGTAGGAAGTAATTTTCTCCTTTTCTAAATACTTAAACCTCTTTTTTTGAATCACACAAAACAAACCATTGAGGACCTGTGAATTATGTGTGTAACCCAAATAAGTCATAACATTAACTAAGTACGTGGTCATTTATATGAAATTTTTAAAAATCTAATATCCAGGATGGGAGGCCATGTTTTGATGTTTCGATTCTTTGCCCGATAATAAACCAAACTGCGCTATTGAAAAGAAGAGATTATTTACTACAGTTTAAAGCTCCCTGAGATTGGTTGCCAGTAGAATTAACCAATAGCTCCCTTCTCCATTAGTAGCGGGTTTATGTTAATAAATCTATACACATGCAGTTCATTAAGATTTTTGGTCTCAGCAAAGCCTGGAGAATGTCGAGATAGTTTTAATGCCGAAAAGATTCTGGATGAAAGTAACATATTCCTGGTCACACCAGCGTGAGAAAGCACCCTCCAGGACTGCAGGGGCATGCCGCACTCGCTCACTGCTCCCTCGTCGCCCTATTCATCAAAACCCAATTTGAACATATTCTTCTAGATCAGGCCACCATCATTCTAACTGACTGAGACTTGCTACCGAATACGATGTATGGTAACTCCGTTCTCCATAAAAATCAAAACAAACCTCCTCTATCTGCATGTAGGCAGACATATCACACGCATCCAATTTAACCAGGTTGTTGTTGTTGTTGTTGTTGTGTTGTTTTGCTTTAATAGCAGCAACCTTTAGCCAGGCAGGCTAGCACTGAGACACAATCAGACAGTAGGACACGGACCTGAGGTTGATTGCTTCCTAGTCCTGCCTCAGAGCCCCACGTTAGTGTACATGCAATTTCCACAGAAGCGGAAATGTGTTTGCTGTGGGGTCAGTGAGCATTCCTTCCCAGGGTGCTTCTCCATGAAGCCCCACGATTAACACAGGGTCCTTAATGATGGGCGGGGGATGGAGCATTCCAAGATTGGCCTGGATTCCTGCCAGACGGAGAGAAAGGGGTCTTTGTGTGTGGACATCTGAAGGGCGGGCATAAACATGTTAGTTGATACTTAACACCCAAACCCAGTGCCAAAACCGTTAGCTCCCGTCAATAGCCTACTCTGGTCTCAACTGTCTGCCACAATGGAGCCCTCACCTCCATCTACAGGACTTGCTCATCACAAAACTTGTACAGCCTAAACATGGCAGCTGTGAGAAGCAGACAGACTCCGGTTCACTGACTTATACACACTTTTTACAAGTTTCCATGTTTTCATACCTGCTGGATCTTTGCATTTTTAATAATTACCTTGTCGATTATCTGGTTCAGTCCCTCAGGCGCCTGCAGGAGCAGCCCAGGATTTCATATTCATATGCAATTGTTAGTTTTTACGGCAAGAGACCCAGATAATTTGTGTGGTGATTTTTTTTCTCAGGCATTTCCCTCTGGTTTCCCTTTCCTCGCTCACTTTCGACTTTGGTACATTTAAGAGATTCCGAAGAGCTGGCAGCAATATCCCCAGAGGTGGATGTGAGTGGAGAGGCGCCAGGCTCACTTCCCTGTCATGGATTCCGGTCATGTGTGCGCCTCAGCAGAGCCGACTCCCTCGGGATTCCCTCTGGGAGCCCCCCTTCCACCACAGCTGGATCTAATCCCACAGCCTCGGTAACACCTGGGCTCAGTTTAGTTTCCGGCGGACAGTTATCTGTGTTGTGTAAATTCCAGAACTTGAGAGAGCCCGTATCTTTACAGAGAACCGTTGGCCAGGCAGGTTGCCACAGAGGCAATTCCAGAAACCTCAGCTTATAAGGAGCCCGTGTGCAGCCAGATAAGAGAAGAAAGTGACATGTTTGCAGTTCAAAGGATTTGGGTCTCTTCTCCCGACAGGTATTCGTGCAAAATAGTAAATCTACCTTAAGAGGCCATTGGATAATATTTATGTATGGAAAGCAATCCTAAAGCTGGCAGATGGTTAACATATTTTCAAATGCACCAGGTCCCGACTCTGAAATAGTAGTTCCCATTCAACAGTCCTTGTCTGACCACTACAGGTCAACTGAAGTCAGTGTGGGTGTCTACAGTCTCAGAGCAGTCCACTCCTGGGAGGCAGAAGTTCTAATTAGAGAGTAAGCTCCAATGAGGAGATCTTTTAATGAGAGCAACTACAAAGCATTCTTAAATGTAAAACTACTTAACACATTTATATAACTGATTCTCCAAGAACACGTTTAGTAGTTTTTAGATAGCAATCTGATAATCTATACCTAGGACGTTGTAAACTTTATCACTGTGCCTTTCATAACCTCCAGTCACCAAACGCTGCTATATTTCATAAAATGATAATGTGTAGGAATTTATTTTTAGCAATCATTTATGTGTTTGGAGTAACAGTGAAAGACCAAAAGCTTCTGAGAAACATGAAAACGTCATTATAAATTTAACCAGCCTTTTGAACAACCAAATTGCATTAGAATATATTAGTATAATTGCATGTTATAGGTTTTGTGTATCATTAGAAAGGTCATCATGAATTTGGGTTGAATTGCTGAAGGAAAATGATCGCATTACCAGAGTGATCTTTGAGGGGCTGAGGATGAATACACTTTGCTTCATTAGGGCAATCTCACTGTAACTCAGTATTCTTTCTAATTTTAGAGTAAGAAAAGACCATAAGAATCCCAAGATTCCCTGTCTGTTATTTCTCCAGGACATTGGGTCTCTAAAACACAAAACTAACACAGCTTATGGCTACTAATATTCCTGTTCTTCTGACGATCAAACACTTTAGCCCTACAACATGGTAAATCAAAGAACTTATTTGCACACCCCGTGTGCGCACAGACACACATTGATTCTTGCTGGTAAGAATTTCATTAGAGACCTTAATTTCTACAGTTATAATATAGTGCTTTGTCATTTAATCTCCAAATTATACAGGTAGCTCTTTGTGTTCAGCTCTCTTTAATTACAAAGAACAAAACCATGCAAATTACCTTCTACACCGAGTTTTATGGAGATCAAGAGAGGAAGGAGGCATGATATCCTCCGGATGAAGTGCCACACCACTTCAGTGGCACTGAGGAACCAATGACCCCACAGCTTCTCAGGACCTGCATTTGCACATTTCGGTCCCCACCGCCACCACCGCCACCACCCAAGACTTCAGATTTTCTTCTTAAGAATTGTTCCACTTTGGACCACAAATTTCATCTATAAATCCTTTTTATATTGTTTTTAAATCAACAACCCTGAGAGCAAAGATTAATTCTTAACTAATTTGGAACATCCACAAGGATTCAGGATGTCATTTCCAATGCTGACCCAGAAAAGGGTTTTTTAACTAAAGTATCTCAGGTTGGCAGTGACATTCAAGGAAATGATCACATCACAACATCTTCATAAAAGGGCTGTTACTATGATGTGGCCACCAAGGGACCATGATCACATACGATCCCAAAGTACACCCCAGAATATCCCACTTCCACTGCCTACCATCATGAGAGAGAAGTTTGAAGGACTTGTCGGCTGTGACTTCTTTAAAGAAACGAAGGTAAGTATCAAAAGCTAACGCTAATGTCAGAGTGATTTTTACCTTTATGAAGTTGCTAATTCTGAACTGAAGGCCTTCTCCTTGAGGACTAACTTTCATGTTACCAGAAGGCCTCATGAAAGCTTCCAAAGGAAGAAAGCAACCAATACTCCTACTCAGCTGTGAAGTCTGTGAACCCTAACAGCCATTTGCCTGGTACAATGCCCCTGGGGTGTGGTAGTGGTACATATACCTAGCCAATAACCAAGAGCTTGCTAACTAGACTTGAAGCCTGCTCAACAAGAGGAAAAATGTGCCTGGTACTGGAAGTCTGGCCAACTACCCAGAAATAGTGAGATCATGGATCTTGGAGGGAAATATGTATCTTCCACTTTACTAAACAAGCAAAGTTCCTAACTATACTCTAAATATTTATCTTTATACACACTGGCAAGTGTAGTTCTCAGCCCTCATTGGAGAAGCTTCTTTTTGCCATAGGAGAGCATCAGAGAAAGCCACGACCAATCAAAATACAGGTAAACAAGGGATAGTGTGGTAGCTAGTCCCAACTGATGTATCTATAACACAATTCTTATACATACCCAAGACGTGAGGAATCATTGCAAAAGATGGGGAGGAAGGATTATAAGAGCCAGAGGAACAAGAAGTTTGTTGTGATCCCAGCACTTGAGAAGAAGAGACAGGTGGGATCTCTGAGTTCAGGGCTAGCCTGATCTACAGAGTGAGTTCCAGGACATTCAGAGATACACAGAGAAACCCTGTCTCAAAAAGCCAAAAAGAAGTAGGAGGAGAAGGAGAAAGAGGAAGTAGGAGAAGAAGAGGAAGAAGAATAAGAAAAGGAGGAGGAGGAAGGAAGGAAAAGGGAGAAGAATGAAGAAGAGAGGAAGATGAGGAGGAGCAGGGAGTTTGTTGAGAGATGGCGACTCCCAGAAACATCAGAGAAGCTATGACCAAGATGTCTTATCAGCATGGCTATCTGAAACAAGACCAGAGCAACGACACACCAATGAGCATAATATTGTGAAAGGGAAAAAAATCTTAGAAGGACTCAATCCTAGACAATGAACTATAGGCAGCTGGGGGATGCCGAGAGCAGGAAAACTGCCTTCCTCAGGGAAGACCCCTCAGGGTCAGCACTGAGAGATATGCATGCAGGTAAGTTATACAATATGAGCAGGTTGCATTTATGTACCTAGAAGTGTGTGTGTGTGTGTGTGTGTGTGTGTGTGTGTGTGTGTGTGTCACAGCAATTAAGAACAAAGAGGCCATGAATTTGAGTTAGAGGAAGAGTATGCCACAAAAAAGGCTGGAGGGAAGGAAGGGCAGGGGAAAATGATGTAATAATTAATTAAAATTTAAAAAAATGTGTGATGAATTAAAAAAAAGTGCTTCAAAATTCAACTCGTAGTGTCATTCCATACTAAACCACAGTAAATAAATAATTTCTATTCTTGTGGGATACGTAATAACGCAAAGTTAATGTAGTCTATTTCTCCAGTGTTCTTAAATAGTGTGTTGTCTGTGAATGAGCTGATGTTATCCTCTTCAGCCCTAGGCCAGCTTCTATCTCCACCAACGTTCCAGGCTCGAGAATAAAGGGAAGGTTCTGGCCACTTGAGCTGTCCTAAGGACAGAAACGTTCCCAGGATGAACTACACAGTGATTCCTGTTAAGTTGCCCCACACTGTCCCTTCCTAGCTTGCACATATACCCATAAGTCTTGCTGTCTTTACCGTAAAAACTGAGATAATTTGCCGTATCCACTAACCCAGGTGACAACCTGCCTCACAAAGCCAGGGAAGAACAATAAAGTTACAGGTCTTCGTTCAGAGCAAGAGAATTTTCAAAGTGATAAAGGAGACTCATAAGTTTCATATCTCTCTGCAATAAAGATGAAAATCATGTTAAACACCAAATACGCTGGTCTAATTACATCAGGAAATACTGTTCCGCGCTTGCTGGTGCGGTGCGCGGCCGTGCTCACAGTGCGCCGACGCTGGTGAGGGCGCGATGGTCTAATTACAGAAAGGCAATCGGTAAAACGGCTGTATGCTTCGAACTGCAATAAAAATTAATAAAATTATGTAAATACAAACACAGTTAGTGAAAATGCGGCGCTCTAATTCTAGAGAAGCCACGGAACGTAATGACTTAAGAAACTTCAAGTCATTTTTAACCTCATTCTCCTCACAGAGACAAGACTAACGAGGAAGCGTTTGTCTAAAAGGCTAATATTTGCTTTAATAGATTTACTCCACTGATGCAGGATGAGAGCCACCCCATCTCCTTTTGGCAGTGAGGGTAAAATCCCAACTAAATGAATATGTAAGCGCAAATTTCCCTTCCATGAGCATTTTGCAAGCTCCCGGAGAAGTCACTGTTGATAAATTCATAACGGTTAAATTGGCCTCACTCTACAGAATCTTGTTACCACGCAAGAGCCAGAGGACGCACGGACCCCCTCTACTGTATACGTTCCAAGTCACAAGAAAAGGGATGCACCATGCGGCGCTATGCACACAGCGAACATGAGTTGACCTCTGTGATCGAGTCCGTGCTCCATCCAGGTGCCTTGTAATAGCTTATTATCCTGACTGGTTCTTAGTGATTCTCCACAGTGGGCTTTGTTCCGTCCTCATTTTTCATCCTGAAATCCCTTCATAGCGTTCATGTTGATTCAAGAAATGCAGTGTCTTTAAAATTAACCTTAGGAATATATATTCTATTAAGTTTTGTGTAATTTAAACATGAAACCCATTATTAAAATTCCATAGCCTACCCTTACACCTTAATTCTTTAAAATTAATGTTTTCATTGGCTATGACAGTAATCAGTGAAATGACAGGCTTTCTAGGTTTCATCACTTAAGAAGTGAATATGGTTCTAAACCAGATAAGCAATCTCAAAACCCTTCAAACGTTGTATCTGAACCATCTGAATAAACACCATATTCTTTACCAACAATCTTCAGTGATAAATGTACTTATTCACAATACACTTACTCAAGGAGTTATAAAGGGGCCAGAGATGATTTAAAAAGTGCCTACTTGCTTTAGTATGCAAGAAAAAATACTGTCTCAAGCCAAGAAATATATAATGAAGAATATATCTCCCATTTCGTTCTGATTATTATTTTTGTAATCTATTGTGAATTAATATAAGGACACATATCTTCTGCCCCTCACTATAGAAGTCTCCTCTAAGGCTCATATAAGGTGCAGAGGACATGAATTTACTCTGGCAAATTGTGACAAATATACAACAGAAATTACATATGTAACTTTTTGAATAAAAATTGGGAAGAATTTTATTTTCAGTCTTCTTCAGGATGCAATTATGTCACCAGTGAAGGACTTAATAACACAAATATACCATTGTTTTGATTTCTATTTCAATCTTTCTTTTAAGACTTCAAATATCCAATGCACTGTGGCGAAACAGAGTCACCTCTATTCACCATCTAAAAGATAAACATGGCATGGCCGCCCACATCTGTCCTTTGTGGTGTTTCCTTGCGACGCAGGAGAGTGCAGCATCTCAGCAAACCAATTCAAACATAAGTAGCTCTGCAGAGTAACGGCGCTTGTCACTCTGTGTGATTGTCTAATGGTGTATGGTCCAATCATAAAGGACAGCTGATAGGCTGGTATCAGAAATGGATTTTCTTCTCCTCCTGACACATCAGTGTAAAGCCCCCTGCTGGAATGCAGAAAATCTTTTATGCAAAAAGAATGCACCATCTTTCAGCACATGATTACAAGTCAGAAGACTCTGATTAGGTTTTATAGTACACTTTAAAAAATTACTCATACGAAATTGCACAGAGCAAACTAGATCTCGGCTTGTGTCATATCATCCCATTTAGCTATTCTGTGGCTTCAGACAAACTTACTTTTTCTAAAACACCTCCATTCCTCATCTTTGAAATGGGATGGAGAATTGTAAAATGTGTTTCCTGTACTTAAAATAAGACGAAAACTAATAAATACTTATTAAGAAGCTTAAGTCCGTGAGTAGACATAGTGTCACTCAGGGTATGTATTAAGGAAATAATGTTATCTGTGCAAATATTAAAGAAATAATGACCACACTAACAGCCCTAATCAGAAGTAAAGCAAACACGTTACACCAAATGTCATAGTTTGAATATCTATTCAAATATTGTAGAAATGTTGCCAAAATGGAAACATTTTCACTCTCCTTGGTGCAAAGAGATCCAACAGCAAAAGCGTGGCAAAGCCATGACGAGCACTGCCCGCAGCACCAGTCGCACGCAGCCATCCATTTATCATCTGAGGCTCTGACTGCCCGGCCACGTGAGCACTGCCATTAACGCATGAGGGATCCGGAGCCTAAAGAGCCTTCCCACTGTTTACTAGTCAAAATATTCAGGGGCCGAAAGACACCACTAACTTTTTAAGAACTTGCTGAAACAGAAGCACCTACCCTTTGCGCTCTCAGTGACAATACTAGGCTGATGTGTGTTAATTCGTTTGTAGAGGTAGACAATATGTAGGGAAAAGAGGGAAGTGTAGTAATATATATGTTATATATATATGTGTGTGTGTAATTAATATATATAATTAATATATATAGTATATATATAATTAATATATGTAATAAAAATATCTTGTAAGCTTGAGAAGAGACAGAAGATTGGGACAGCTGGGACAGGCGACCTCAGCTCTCTCCACAGAACACAACAGGAGAGTGACTGCAGTAGGTGAGGTGAGGGGCAGGTGGGGAGGGATCCTCAAAGCAGGCAGCAGGCGGTCCTGGGCCTCGCTGAAATTGGTGTGAGAATCAAGGAAGAATGAGAAAAGGATCAGGCAGGTGGGCTTCCCCAGGGAGACCCAAGTACGATTAGACCAATAATGGAGATGAAGCAGAGGTTGGAAGGAAGGCTGGAGGCACGCTAGTCACCTGGGAAAGGGACCTCAGAAGGGAAGAGCCACTAATGAATGTGATTTATGTGAGTTCATGTTCATGAGGCTGTATAAATGCAAGCTGTTATTGCTTGAGGAGTCTTCATTCGCCAGACAGAGAGGGTTGCATAAGAGAGACCTAGGAATAAGATATTCTGTGCAAATTAACTGGGGTTGCTATTCTGTGACTAAGAACATCCTACCTATGTATCCTATTACCTAGTCTGAGGGTTACAGAATGGATTAGTGATGCTTTTAGGAGGTAGAGAGAAATCTTTACAATATATCCTGACAGTGTCAGAAGTGATACTGACAGTTTTTAAGAAATGAGAAGACTTCTCCTCTTTCTCCTCCTCTTCTTCCTCCTCCTTCTCCTCCTCCTCCTCCTCCTCCTTCTCCTGAGAAGAAACTGAGGATTCAGGAGGAGTTCTTATAGGGGGCCTCCAATTAGAGGGGAACCCCAGGAAGGGCAGTCTGGGTGGGAGTGCTCATGGGAAACACATTTGAGTTTGAGGATACCACAGTTGAAAAAAAAATGCCATTTTGTTCTTTGTATGCCAATGTTTCTTGAATTGGGGTCCGCGGTATATTTTGAAGAATCTGAGAAATACCTGAAATCCCTTCAAAGGTTATCTAATTCTTTATAAGGGAGTGTATGTGTTTCAAAGGCCCATCTGGAAAAATAAATTTTAAAATTATGAATAAAAAGTATGTAAGAATGTAAGTAACTTTTGTTTACAGGACAGATAGAACACAGGTGATAAGAAGGGAGAATGGGGAAGATGGACCTCGATGACTTAAGTAGGGTGGGGTGAGGATAGGTAGAGTGTGGGGAGGGAAAACTAACACTAAAGATATTTTTTTTTAATGTATAGAACCCTACTAATGTAGAAAGTTCCTAAAATCTATACACACACACACACACACACACACACACACACACACACAAAAGGAGATTCGGGCATAACCTTATAATCAAAGGACGATGCCCTTCTCAGACACCGTAGTCTATGAAATAAAATACCCAGTGTCAGAAATGGGCTACCTCTTTTGGAGTTGTTGGCCAGTGAGTTTCCATAGAGTCTCAAACGTTTTGCAAACTATTGCCATTGCTCTCGGTTATCCTCCTAAATTTGTCAATAAGTCCCAAGTGCCAAAGGCACCACATATTTGAATCATGTAGCATGTAGAAATCAAGCTGGTATTCATCCGGAAGCCTCATCCCTACTGGGTAGCTTTCCTAGTGATGGAAGCTGGTACTGATGCTAACGGGAGGGCTGGCCAATCATCGTCTTATCCAGCTGTGAACCCTGTGAGAGTAACGGCCAGCCTGGCGAGATGCGCCTACTGGTGCGAGCGTGGCATGAAAGCTGTGACAGTAACCAACCGCCGTATCATTAAATTCCGTGCCCATTCCGCAGAGTGAGACTCATGCCTACCACCATTAGGGCTGCCGAGGACCAGAGACTAGTTAGGTCTTAGGCCCACAGGAGAACTTAGTATTAAACTGACTCCCAACCCTCATCAGAGAGCTTCTTTTTGCAGTAGACGGTGATCAGCACAGAGACACGTAGTTGACTAACGGATAAAAGGCTGGGTAGGGATCAATCCTAAATGGGACACCTGTATCACATCCCTTATTCTGAAAGCTCGGGAATCGTCGAGTAAGTTTGAAATAGCCAGAGACGGTGGATGACCACAAGGAAACGGTGCTTTCACAGTAGGAAAGCTGTGCACATGAACTTACAGCAGCTACGTTGCGTGCTCAAGACTACGCAAGACAGGACGTCAGATTGGAAGAGGGAGATGGTCAAGAAATCTCATCCCTAGCCAAGGAGCTATTAACAAGGAATGGCTACAGGGGAAAGAAGAGTATATGTATTGAAACGGCGTCTGTCTTTAAAGGTAATGATGATATTCTAATTCAATTTTGCTATTTTTCCCACTAAGTGCTTTTTTATCTTTTTCAACAGTCTCTCGATGTTAGTGCTCAGACTAGCGTTTCGTCAACTTGGCACAAGCTGGAGTCACCTGAGAGGAGGGAACAGCAAAGAAGAAGCAAGCCACAAGGAGCAAGCCAGTAAGCACTTCCCCCATGGCCTCTGTAACAGTTCCTGCCTCCAGGTTCCTGCCCTGTTTCAGTTCCTGCCCTGAGTCTCCTCAGCGATGTTCTTTTACCTAGAAATGTAAGCAAAATGAACCAGTCCCTCCCTGAGTTGCTAGGGTCATGGTGTTTTACTTCAACAATAGACACCTTAACTGAGACAGTCCGTGATCAGAAACTATCATGAGTCTTTAAGTGAAGGATGACAGCACACTGACAACCAGCAACATGTTCATAGAAATAGTTATTCCTCACTAATACTGGATACATTGTGCCTGACACTACATCATTTTAACTTCAGGAAAAAAAAAAGAAAAACAACGAAAAACAAAAATTACAAGAAAACAAAAGGGTAAGTCTATGAAGCATTGATATGATAGATCCTTCTATCTGGGCTGGTCCTCAAAGCCAAATAATAACCAAGTAAATTAAAATCTTCTCAGAACAATAACTTGAATTGATTAGATTAAAACCCACGGTGTTGAAAACCGCTAGGAGTCTGACTCATCTCCAAGTATCTTCACTGAAACCGGGCTGATAGCCAAAGAGGGAAGCCATTATTGTGTTAGTTTAAAGTCTCCTCTGCTGTTTCAGATAATTTGTATATATTCAGAGAAGAAAAGAAAATGTTTTGAATCTTTAAAGTCTTTTCAAGCTTAATCCAGAGGAGCAAGAGGGTCCAGGTTATAAAATGTAAATCCCAAATTGAGGACACTCTCTTATGACTGGGGCAAATTCAAGGTTCATGAGAATTTAGGATTATAATAGCTTGGGTCCCTTTGAGAAAATGAATTATCAATGAAAAGTATACTTTCAAATGCCCCTAGTGGTGTCCAGGAAGATGGAAGGCACTGGACATCAAGCATCATTAGCCTACAGACAACAATTAAGAGGGGTTTCTTAGCAGTAAAATTGATGTATCAAAATAGCCTCATAGTGGAGGTGCACACCTTTCCTCCCAGCACTCAAGAGGCAGAGGCAGGGCGATCCCCCTGTTTGAGGACAGCTGGGGCTACAGAGTGAGGTCCAGGACAGCTGGGGCTACACAGAGAAATTCTGTTCTGAAAAACAAACAAAACTGATGTATCAACATGAATCCTACAAGCAGCCAAGAACCAGGTACAAATACTGTCCCGGAGTTAGGAATAAATCATAAGGAAGCTTGTAGTTTAAAAAATTAATAAGAAATTCATTGGAAAATAACATGACCCTACCCTATAAAGTTAAACAGTCAGGTGTGTGTGTGTGTGTGTGTGTGTGTGTGTGTGTATGTGTTGGGAGTGCACAATTCGGCTCCTAGGTTTTTATGAGTGTGCATGTGTATATATTAAAACAACTTTTCCTGGATCCAAAAAGAGACATGTAAGTATTCAGGGCAGTGTTTTAGTGATAGCTGATAATAGTAGAAACAGTCTAAATATCTACTCCCCAAACAAAAATAACTGTGATTCATCCACACACAGGAGCATTAGGTGGCATGGAAAACAAACATGGCTTGTTTTGTGGCACCTCCTAGGCAGTAGGTTGTATCTACACGAAGCTCGGTATGTGCTTCCCAGGCACTGGCTGTCAGGATCTCATTGGAATGGATCGTGAACACAAACTTGGAACTTTCTACGAGAAGTGTGTGGCCACAGAAGTAGATACCGGTGCTCTGGGTAAAGAGCGGGATGGTTGTGTGGTCTGAACCCATGATAGAAATGAACCAAGGTTTTCCCATGAATCGAGGTGTTTTCTCCCATGGCCAGATGCTTCTGCTGTTGAAGAACAGGCATTCTTGATAGACCAAGGAAAATTGGAGAGGGAAGTGCAAATATGTTTGCAGATGCGTTGCAGATGTTAATCTGAGTCTTCTCAACTTGGTTACTGTTTGTTTCTGTTGTTGCTGTTTTAAAGTGAGGGAAGGAAAAGGATATTTCTGGAGTGACAGGTACTGTTGTGCCTCAGTGCTTGAAGACCAAAGGAGGTAGCAGAATCCCAGAGCCCTTCGATCTCTGGGAAGAAGGTGTTGTCCACCCAATATACTGTCGTACAGCCCTTGAACAAAGAAGGTAATAAGCTCAGGATCAAAGCACCCAGATTCAGCATCAGGCAACACAAATGTCTATGTGTTGTTCTGAAGAAACAACAAACTAAGAAAAACAAGGAGCAGGCTGTAGAATATACTTAACTTTTGGCCAAGGCAACGAAAAAAGCAAAGAAAAAAGTCAAAAATTGCCGCCAAGTGATGTACGTTATCCTTGCTGAGAGCTTCTGCTTCCGCTGTTGAAACCCATTCCAGAACATCTTTACCCATGCCTGTATCTTCTCTTTACATTCCATAACAATGTCAACGATCCTGGTCTTTGATCCATTTTGAATTGTTAAGAACCCTGTTTCACTTTCTCTTGTGGTATCAGGTATTTTTCGGTACTATTCCTTGAAGGGAATTTATTTTCTCCAGTGTATGGTTTGGGCTCCATTACTGGCGAGCAGGTGATTACAGCTCCGTGGGCTTCTTTCTGGGTCCTCTGCTGAACTCAGTCGGTTTATGTGGCTGTCTCTGCGCCAGTGTCATGCTGGTTTTGTACTAGTGTGCTGCCCCCTCAGTTTCTGTTCACGCGCAGGATTGCACTGACAGGGTGGGTCTTTTGTGCCTTTACCACTGCTTATTTCTACCTTCGCGATGAACATCGTTCAAATTCTTTCTCGTTTCTTTACCTTTCAACAGTTTCATGCATTTATCTATGATTTTTAGTCTTTTCACCCCCACTTTCTTCGATCGTCCCCCAATTTCTTCATGCTGCAAACTTTTTTTCTCAACAAGTGCCCCTAATTTCATGTCTTCTTCCTCACGTGCGACCCACTGAGTTTAGAGTTCCTTGTCCAAACATGGGTGGGAAGTTATTTACTGGAGCAAGGGCAGCGTATCTATGGCTGAAACACTGAAAATGATGACAGCCCTCCCTCAACAGGTACTAACTGCCAATCATCCCTCAGGAAAGGGTGGGGCCTCATGGGCCCCTCCCTCTCTTTCCTGACAAGTTGGCAGCCCAGTCTTGCAGCTGTAGTGAGTTCATGAGGACAATAGCTATGTCGTGTCCAGAAGATATCTTTTTGCTATACATCTCCCATCCTCTGGCTCTTACGTGCTTTCCACCTCTTCTTCAGCATCCCTAGTCTTAGGAGATGTAATGCAGCTGTCAAGCACTCCATCATTTATTCTTGACACCGTGACCTGTTATGGATCTCTGCATTACTGTCTGATGCAGCAAGACGCTTCTCTGATGGAGGCTGGGCGCTGCACTAATCTATGGGGTAAACACGAGAACTTAGAAGGCAGTTTGACAATGTAAACTTTTAGCAAAACAAGAATAGTAGGGTCCCTTCTAGGGTATATGACACCCCCCTGCCAACCATAGGCTCATAACCAGGTTTACAGAACCAGGCATAAGTTGTCCTTTGTGGAGTGGACCTTAAGTACAATCAGAAAGCAGTTGGTTAGCCCCATAATGTTCGTGCCACTATTGCTCCAAAGGGCACAACTTTCTTTACAGGACATTCCTGTAGCTCACAGCACTCACCACTGGGTAAGACTGTTGATGGCTGATAGCAGCCTGCACAGAACCTTCTGACTGCGAAGGGTAGACAGACAGCAGAGAGGAAACCTTCCAGTTCACCACCATCTTGACTTCTCTATGCCCTGTTACCAAAGTGTGTGTTGTCTTCAGCAACAGAATCTTAGCATCTTTTCCCATCGGGGGTAAAAACAAGAACAATGGCACTGTTCTGTATCTGTCTGGGGTTTCTGCAGCCTCCCTGACTGACAATTCATAGGCGGTATCCCACACCCACTGCTGAGATGTTCATTGAGTAACTCATGGCTTCTTGGAAGAGCGTCATTCATCCATGGAGGTTACTTCTATTCAAAATTTTTTTCTTTAGATCACAACCTTTTAATGTCATTTTCGTCAGTTTCTCTAGATTAGGTCTGGGTACTCTTCATGATTTTGTTTTTCTCTATTATTCAAGATTAATAGATGATATTTGCTATGTAGTTTTAGTGATTATTTTAAGGTTTGTGCTGTAACTTTTCACAGACTACTTTTAGATGACATTACACCACCTCCTGTATAGTAGTATCATTGTGGAGTATGCTTTTATCTCTCTCCCATGAATTTCTTCTCTTTTCCTAAAATTGTCTTACTTCTAATTAAGCCATAAGCCCCCAAATGCACTAATAATTTGCATTAGACAGTTTTCTCTTGCAAAGATGTAAGCATCTTGCATTTCTCTACATAATAACCTATTTGGACACCCCCTCTTTCTTCTATGTATGCAGATTCCCATCTGTAATTATTTTCCCTCTGCCTAAATGTCTTCCATAAATATTTTTTACAATCCAGATCTACTAGTGATGAATTCTTTCAGGTTTTACGTGTCTAAAATATTCCACAGCTTACCACTATGTTAAGAAATATTCTCATTGAGTGCAGAGTTAGAAAAACCACCAAAAATTCTCTTAATTCCTCACCCCCCTGTGCTATGGCCTGGACACTCTCTTGAAGAAGCAACCTGAGGCAATTGTTGATCTCACCTCTGGATTATCTGATCTTTCAGAAATAACTCTCCTTCATCACCTGATTTCAAAGTCTTAAAATTTGTTTTAATTTTTGTACATCTTTGTCATTGTTTAGGAAAGCAAGTCTTTCTGAATCAATTTTTTCACTACTCAAGAAAAGAGATAATATTATTATAAATTACCACTTTGACTTATTCTCAATTGATAGACTGTTAAAGAATGGCTTATAGTAGGACAGTGGTGGTACGTGTCTTTAATCCCAGGACTTGGGAGGCAGAGACAGGCAGATCTCTGTGAGTTCAAGACCAGCCTGTTCTACAGAGTGAGTTCCAGGACAGCCAGAGTTCCAACAGAGAGACCCTGTCTCCAAATAAGCCAAAAAAGAAAAAAAGAAAAGAAAAGAAAAGAAAAGAAAAGAAAAGAAAAGAAAAGAAAAGAAAAAAGTAAGAAAAGAATGGTCTAGAGTAAATAAATGAAGAAAATTTAGGAATTGTGTTGATTCTTCTATTAAGGAAAAGTACATCTCATGCATGGCTAATCCACTACAAGACTGTCAATTGATTTCTTTCCATTTCTACTGAAAATCAGAATGTGAGGTCAAAAGGAAAGGACGAGGGGGATTTGGAGCTACATTAACTAAAAGTCCAATATTATATTCTTGATACATATTTCTGATTGCTTATTTCCAAGTAATGCTACAACATTCTGTACTTTTAACAGTCTGGATTTGCTTTCTTCATCTGCAGGACATGAGTTACTCAGTCTCTAAACTTGAAAAGATCTGACATATAGTCTAAGCTGTCTATATACATTAATGGTATATAATGTAGGTGACAGAATGTAGTAAGATCTGATGTAAAGGTGACAGTTGTCTCCATTCACTAACCAATCAGAAAGATTAAGTAAATTCAATGTGGCGGCTCCCATCGGCTCAGATATTTGAATGCTCAGTCCACAAGTGGGTGGAATGTTTGGGAAGGATCCAGAAGTGTGGTCAAGTAGAAAGAGGTGTGTCACAGAGTGTGGGCTTTGAAGTGCCAATAACCCCTGCTACTCCCCAGTTAGTTTCTCTGCATCCTACTTACAAATAAAGGTGTGAGCTCTCAGCTACTGCTAGAACGCCTGCCTGTCTGTGGCTGTGCTCCCAACCATGATGCTCATGGACTCACCCTCTGAAAGTTTAAGGCCCCAATAAACTCTTCTATAAGTTGCCTCTGTCATAGCAACAGAAAACAAAGACATCCAATTCGATATATTTGTATGTCTTTGATATAGTGACTTCGAGCTTGATTGAATATTAATACTAATGTCCCCAAGAAATAAACACTGTCTTTAACTAGAAAGTTGCAATGGTTCCCAAAGACTCTAATTTATTTTCAAGGAAAAAAAAGTGACTTCCCTGATATTTCAACGTAGTAATGAAAGGTGGTATGTCTGCTGACTTGAGACAGCGTGCTAACAGAACCACAGTTCATTTGTTGAGAATAAACTCAGCTATTAAGTGTATTGCAAATACAGTTACACTTTCTTAAGAAATGTGAGTCTCAGTAACAGAGATGTAAGAGGGAGTAGAAAACATATGTTGCTAAATTAGAAATCCAAAACTAAATTCATGAAATAACCGCGGCAGTAAATATTGCTTCTCAGCAGCGGTGACGTCATCCTGCATCCTCGAGGAGGAAAAAGAGCAACTTCACCTTGCGTGGTGTGTCTATCAGCTTTGAAATGCAAATTCGGAAAGATAACAGAGAGATTACATCACCAGTAAAATATATCTGATCGATGCTGTGAAATTTTCAATAAAGGTAGGCATTTTAATCTATAAAAAGTCTTCAGTCTCTTTAATTAATATATGTATACAAGCATATTAAATTCAAAAATAACAGAACTTCTAGGGAAAGAGAGAGGATGGCACAAGAGCATTAATAACTACGGTATTTAAATTATTGTTAGTAAATTTCAGTCTTTTTCTTTAGGCTACTTCCTACATTGTAAGGGCAGAAGCGGACGTGAAGGCCACTCTTTGATATAAATTAAGCTAGAAGATACTTTGGCCTCAGTTATCCAGATATTTTGAGGAAATGCCAGATGACTTCATTTTATACTTCCTTTGCAAAAAAACTAACAGCCTCTGCCTTCTTTTCAGGAAAAAACTTAGCTCTTATTAAATCCCTGACAAATTTCAAGAGTACAAAATGGCTTAGAGATAAGAACTCCGTGTCCAAAATACAGGAAATACAAATAGTTTCTCCTCCGAGGTGAACTTCTTGGTGGTTGGGGACAGAAGTTCTGGCCATTTCCTCCTCGATCCACCCTCAATGAATCACAGAGATTTCTCTCTGTTGGTCTGGTCTTCCTCACTCCAACAGGCCCCATTTTCCCAGCCTCCAACACCAGCACGCATCCGGGGAACACACCTGCTTAGCAGGCCAGGGACACAGGTGAGCTAACTGAAGGCCACGCCCTCCTCTCTTCCAAATCCAGTCTCCCAGGGTCATCCTTGGCTCTGCAGCAGAACACCTGCCACCGCCTTCCTTCCCCCTCTGCCCACATCTCCTGCAGATTCCACAGACCTCCCCCTCCTGACCTCCCTCTCCCCACTCGTTGCTTTATCCCAGACCTCAAATCTAGCAGGCACTTCCTGTTAACCCACAAGCCATTCCTGCAAGGGATATAGGTTAGCTGTCCATAGAGCTTCCTATCATCCTCTGTTCCTGTGGATCCAGCCCTCAAAGGTCAGGAAACCCGGAAGAAGAGGAGGTGGACCGTATAAAAACCAGAGGGG
The DNA here is from genome assembly GCA_026225945.1 of Cricetomys ansorgei. Taxonomy (NCBI): domain Eukaryota; kingdom Metazoa; phylum Chordata; class Mammalia; order Rodentia; family Nesomyidae; genus Cricetomys; species Cricetomys ansorgei. The sequence continues at coordinate 39,761,955 of JAMJFZ010000239.1, read as the reverse complement.
GCTGGAGGACACGGGGAGAACAGAGACCCCGAAGTCAACTGAGCAAGGCACATATGAACAGAGACTGAGGCAGCATGCACAGGGCCTGCATGGGTCTGCACCAGGTCCTTTGCAGTTATATTAAAGCTTTCAGTTTGGTATTGCTATGGACTCCTCAGTCTGTGAACAAGTGGGTCTCTGATTCTTGTGCCTGCTCTTAGGACTCTTCCTTCTGCTGGGTTGTCTTGGCTAGCCTTCATGTGATGGATTTTATAATAACTCACTACACTTTATTTTGTCCTGTTTGGTTATTATCTCTTAGGAACCTGTTCTCTTCTAATGACAAACAGAAAGGAGGTGTATCCAGAGGGGAGGGGAGGAACTAGGAGGAGTAGAGGGAGGGGAAAATGTAAAAATAATTTAAAAAGAAGAAGAAGAAGGAGAAGGAGAAGGAGAAGGAGAAGGAGAAGGAGAAGGAAGAAAGAAAAGAAAAGAAAGTTCTGACATTTTGAATCCCAGAACAACAGTGTGCAACTCTTTCCTGGGTGAACTTCTGTGTCTAACTAGTGGAACCCAACAGCATGCGTCTGGGTTTCCCCGGCTCTCTCTCCTGCTGCTGGCTGTGCTCCTGTTTCCCCTTCCTTTCGTCTGTCAATTCTACCTTCCTTGACAGGCTGATGCCAGCTCACCCTGGCCACGGGCCCTCAACATACTCTCTGTGCTGGGTTTCTGTATTAATGGCATAAAAATGTAAATGGAAGGAAAAGAGAACGCTAGTCATGCTTCAGCCGCATTCTCGAGTCATTAATGTAGCATGCTAGGGTTTGGGGAATTCAATCATTGTACATTTAATTTACACAGCACAAAGCCAGCTTGGCCATACTGTAATTGAGACATTTTCTGTAGCTCTTATACGCCAAGTGTCTCTTGTCCCACCTATTTGAGGGACAAAAAAAAAAAAAATGTGATTTTTTTTAAATAAAAATTACAATTCCATGTTGATTCCTCCAACCTTTAATAGATCGATACAAATAATTTCATATGTAAGTACAACTCATTCTATTACTCAATTGGAGTGTTTTGCACCCCTGGAAATCTCATTAAGGTGTTGATCTGGTAAATTCAATGAAATATTTTGAAACTGCAATCATCTCTGCCGCGCTTCTTCAGTAATTTTAACCAAACGCCATGCTAACCTCCTTCTGAGAAAGCCTATACTCCTATCCACAAAATATCATGCTCACCCTCAGAAAACAAAGGAGCTCCCTAACTTTGCTGATCAATGTGCTCATGGCCACTTCCTGGTTCAAAGAGAAGGTCTACGTCCTAAGTCCACAAGTAAAGCCATAATCAATGTACCCTAAACTTGATCCAGCCACCTCAGTATGTTGTACACATGCTCTGATCAAAATTCCAAAGGACTCAAGAACGCCCATCTTCCTGATTTTTCAGATGTATAAATTCTAGTCTTGAGTCATATTAAACACAAAAAGATGACTTATCAACTCAAGATAGAGCCCTTTATAAAGGGCCTCACGAGAATGGCCCGCACTGATCACACTTTTTTATGTGTGATGAAATAGTTTGTCCATTCTCTACCCAATGTTACAACGGTTACAAGGGACAGATGCATCCACTAATGGTTTGTTGTGTCTCCGCCCAGTAATGAGTCGGGTAATTTATAGCATTTGCCTTCTGCCTTGGCTTCCAGGAGGCTCACAGTTTATTCTCTTAAATTTCTTCGCTTCTTTCCTCTTGTAAGAGAACTTAATTTTCTTCTAGTAAAACTGAAAAATACATCCCAGCCCTAGCATCTGCCTCGATGCCTACAGAGGAGCAGCCTTTGGCATCTGCAGCGTGTTCCTTCCCCTTCATTATTATTTCCACTGTTGCATCATTCCTCCTGCACGTGAATGTGCAGTAATATTTCCAGTGTGAAGTAAAACCCACGCTCCCGAACATCCTATCATTGATTCAAATAATTTCACACATAAATACAATTCATTCTATCCTTCAATTTCTTCTGTCTCTTTAATAGCAAAACATCTCAAAAGAACAGTGTAGGAGATTGTAATAGTATGCTCCAATCTTTTACCCTCTATTTAGGGGAGGAGAAAGGAAGGATAGAAAGAAATCTTCACTGCTTTTACAAGCGGCCTTGATATATAGTGAGAGTAAAGTAGAAATCTTCACAGCCTCTTTTTAAGCTGTCCTAAGCTTGAAGAGGACTGACAGTGACTCAGGCTAGCATCTCAGCTCACGGTCTGTAAACTCAGTCTCTCCAACCTTTGTTCTCTTAGAAATTATCACACTAACTAACGACAGCAACCCGACCAACAAACCACCAAGAATGACCACCCTGACTCTTTTATGCCCTAAGCCAAAAGTTCCCATAAACCCATGCAGCACGAAATCCCAAAGACAAGCTACAGGGGCCAGAAAGACTGCACTGAACCAAATTACAGCCACCTGCATCAAGCATTCCAAACCCAACTTGTAAACAACTATACCACAGCTGGGGCGGGATCACAAACCTAATCCAAATACATTTTGTGTTTTCAAAGAGACCAAAGTAACAAAATCTTCTTCAGAGTGTTCCTCCGCAGGAGATAGAGACATGGCACAGTAGTCAAGGACCCTGGTTGCTGTTCCAAAGGACAAGGATTTAGTTCCTAGCACCCACATCACGTGGTTCACAGTTGCCTGTGACCCTAGCAGCTCCAGGGGATCCAACCCAGGGGATCGCCTCTCCTCCACAGAGACTTGTGCAAATGTCACACACACAGACACACAAACACACAAACATACATACACACACACAAATAATCCTTTTTTTAGTAAGAAAAAAAATGTAAATGTGCTGTCTCCAGTTCTATTTCCATTGTATCTTGGACTCATACTCACTGAGGTGTTTTCATCCCCAAAACACCATCGAGCCAGCCCTTGCAAGGGTCACCCCTGACTCAGGAGGGTGAGAGACATGAAACACTAACCTTAGGTGTGTGTTTCATGGGGTACCAACGACACAGCAATGTGATACATGTTCTGATTTCATTTAACTGAAAATAACTACAACATTTTACAGTTTAAAATCCTGTTGTGGAATTCTTTCAGTCTCTCAACTCTGTCACTCAACCTATGACCCGTCAACAATTTCTATTTACTCTGTCATCGAAACACTGGGGCCAGCTGCTCTTTCCCACCGTTATAACCCAAACCACCAGCAGCTCTTGATCATACTATTACAGAACTTCTTTCCTAAGTTATTGTTTTTCTTTCACTGTTTCCCTATCATTTTCAACCAAGCACCAAGTGTAATCACTCAAATGAAGATTCATTATGTCTTGCGTTTAAAACCCTCCAGTGGTCCCCAGTTCTCTCAGGCCAAAATCAAAACAATCTTTGAAGGAGTATCGAGTCTGGTTCTCAAAGTGCTGCTGGGACACACTCGGAGCCAGCTGGAGGCCAGTTAAAGCAAGGGTCTCTGCACACCACCACTAGTCAGATCCTCCCCCATGCGGGAGAAAAGGTTGATCTCTGCTCATGGTTCCAGGGAACTTTTAGTTCATCATGGTGGGGAAGGCGTTTCAGTCTGTGGCAGAGGACAGTAGCAGGGGCTGTGGATATCCTCAGCTCCAAAGCAGGCCAGAAACAGCAGCATATGAAACTGAAAAGGACTGCACCTAGTGACCTATTTTTCCCAAACAGGCCTCACTAAACATCCCAGGCCTCCCAAAAATAGCACCACCAACTGGGAAGCAAGTGCTCAAAATGGGAGTCTATAGAGGTTGTTTCAGATCACTGACTCCTACTGTCTAAGACACTTTAAGACTGTCGCTATTCCTTTGACTGTTTGTTGCTGTTCTTTTGTGCTGTTGCTGATTGAACCTATAGCCTCTATGAATGCACCAGGTGAGAGTTCTACCCCTGAGCTATTCCTCCAGACCATAAAGGCTACACTTCTGTTTCCACTGTCTGATAACCTCATGGATACGCTCTCCTTTGATCCCCAATTAAGTTCACTTTTAATAAGCTGCATCATGAGCACACAATGTATAAATAACATAAGTAAATTTACATGTCTGACCTTGTGTGCAGAAAGGCCCATTTAGGATAGCTCAAGCTAAAGGCCTTCTACTCTTTTGCTACCTGCTTCTAGTAGCTGTAAGTCACATCTGCTGTGGAGAATCATATCTGGGTTTTATTTCCTTGAGCTAATTTTTCTTTTACTCTTTCTCCTCCACATTTTATTCTTCATGGAGTAACTAAAGTATGTCCAGCTTCCACCCTTGTTCCACCCTTCCTCCTTACCAGGAAGACATATTCTTCTACTTGACACTGTTGTGACCCTATACAATGCCAGAGACCACAAGAGTAATTTTTTTTTTCAAATATCTGAGGGAAGCCAGCCAAGGACAAAGCTGAGGGGAAAAAAAAAAAAAAAAAAAAAAAAACCGTGACCGAAGTAAACAATGAACCAATGAATTAACAGTGTTGGGGGAACCTTTTCTCAGGATTCCATGACATGTAAGGATGTCTGTGGGTTCTATTGCTATGATGAAACACCACGACCAAGGCCACTTATAAAAGGAAGCATTTAGTCGAGGAGCTTCTTACAGCTTCAGAGGGTTAGCCTGTAACATCATGGTGAGGGGTGTGTTCCCAGACAGGCAGGCAAGCATGGCACTGAAGCAGTAGCTGAGAGCTCATATCCTGATTTACAAGAAGGAAGCAGAGAGAGGAGGGTGGGAGTGAGCCTGGCATGGGCTTCTGAAACTCCAATCCCCACCCCCAGTGACACACCTCTTCCAACAAGGCCACACCTCCTAAGCCTTCCTACTAATTCACCAACTGAGGACTTAGTATATGAGCATATGAGCCTATGGGGGCCATTGTCATTCAAACCACCACATGGGATAATAGGATTTTCTTATTGTTAAGGCAGTTGGGTTCCGAAGGGAGGGTCATTAGTTGTATTCTCTTTGCTACAGAGAGACATGCTTGATAGTATTCTTACACAGCAACGTTTAGTGATGTGGAAATGTTAGTTGTAGTAACCATTGTGTGCTGGACCTAAGTATCAAAGCATAACATTACACACCATAACAACAGCCCAGTTTCATGAGTAACTTGTACATAAGATAAGCTGCATATCACATGTTTAACCTTATACCCTAGAACAACCATTTCCAGACCTCACAAACTGCTTCCTCAGAATCAAATGTCCAAAGTAGAGTGTTACCCTAGAGTTATCCCTGTTAGGATGTAACATGACCCCGTTTCTCTGAGGTACAAAGGCCAGGCACGTGATACATATCTGTGATTTCATCTCATTCAAAGAAATCTCCGACTATAGAATGAGAGCTGTCCAAAATACAAAGGAATACAAGAAGGCAAGGAAGAAAGAAGGAAAGGGAAGGGGGGAGAACAGTCGAGGGATTTTTTTTATATGGCTCATAAAGCAACCAGTTTACATGTATAAACCCATGGATTACATAGTCTAGTCTAGTTACATATTGAGCAAAATCAGAAACCACTGATTCCTGGTTATATAAAATAATATTTTGAACTTCGAATGACCATCTCATACAATCATCTCAGTAGAATTTCACACATACAAAATTTCACAGGTAGCACATGCCTTTAATCTCAGCACTCAGGAGGCAGAGGCAGGCTGATCACTGTGAGTTTGAGGCCAGCTTGAGCTACAGAATAAGTTTCAGGATAGCCAAGGCTACACATAGAAACCCTGTCTCAAAAAACCAAAACGGAAAAAATAATAATTTCACAGATACGGATAAAACTGCTATAAGACATTTCAAGGAACCCCTACAAATATGGACTACATTGGATCCCTGTGACACTTTTAAATTTGAAACATTCTAAAATTTCTGAATTGAAAGCATTATAACAAATATTTTAATGGCACTTTAAGATGTTTGTTCTCTCATGAAACGTTTGCATTGGTGGGGTTTTTAAAATTCATTTAAAAGTTGCATCTCCCCTAGAAAATCTCCTTGTCCCTCGGTGATCATTTCAGTGTAGAAGAAATAGTGAAATCCTAGTTTATTCCTTGCTTTTTGTGTCAGTTCTGGCTCCTCTCCTTTAATCCGGAGCTGGACAGGCAACGGTGCCAGGACTTGGTTAATAATCTTCACTCAGCAAACTCCAAAAGGACACTGCCGGAGTTTCTGCTTCAGGTTTTGTTTTTTTTTTTCTTTTTTCCAATTTAGACATGCCGCGCACAACCTCACTAATGTATAAAACATCAGTACAAAACGTTGATAAGTTATTTTGCTTTTTGCCTATGTGTACTGTTTTATATGATGAGCTGGAATGTTTTATTTTTCCACGGGCAAAAGTTTTCCTAAAATAAAACTACAAAAAAATAAAGTGGACTCATTTAAATAAAAACTTTGCATTTAGATATTTTACTGCTTCCTGCATAAGTAGGTGTTGTGAAGTCTCTGGGGGGGGTGTTTTTGAAAAAGACTGAAGATGGTCACATACAATGTGCGATACAGGTCAAGAGTTTGCCATTGTGGGTCAGATTATCGAAGAGCCTCTACCTCAGATTCCGGAGCTGACTCATGCTCCTCCTTTTTTGGGTTAAAAAAAAAAAAAATGTCCTCATCGCCTAACTCTGCCAAATGGATACTATGAGAGATGTGGGAATTACAATGCGAATTGTCTTATAAGAGCTATCTGGTCCCATAAATATTTTGAGAATATAAATGTGAATATTTTTATTTTTACTGTTATAAAACTCACTTTAAAATAGAATTTCATACAAGAAACTACTGGTCCCGTATTAGAATGTACAGACACACAATGATTTTTTTAATAGATAATGATGAGAGTGCTGGCTGTTGGTGGCAGGCGGATCTCTGTGAGTTCGAGGCCAGCCTGGTCCACAGAGCGAGTTCCAGGACAGCCAGAGTCGCAACAGAGAAACCCTGTCTCAAAAAAACAAAATAAAGTAAAATAATGAAAGTGAGTCGTTCCGGTTCTTCTCTTACCGTTTTATCGGGAGGCAGAGTGCGGTAGTTTAGGTCAACCTATGAAGTTTATGCTTCAGTGCTGTAACTCACCAATCTATGATTCTATGAGCAGAACAGAAACTGCTCCTGTTGTGCTGAAAGTTGCTCTTGCCACCTGACAACAATGGTCAGAACTTGAGCTCCTGACATCATTGAGCCGAAAGGCAGAGAAAGGTATTACTCTAAGGCATTGCGTTGAGTTACCTTTCCCATTGCTGTGACAAAACGCTTGGCTAAATAAAGCAACTTAAGGAAGAAATGGTCCGTTCTGTCTCACTGTTTGCATCACCGTAGGTAAGGCACCATGGCAGCTGCTAGAGGAGACCACTATGCCTCCCCAGGAAGCAAAGGGAGATGAAAGCATGCACTCTCTCCTCTTTGTGCAGTCTGATACTCCCATCTAGGGAATGACTTCTAGTTGCATTTCTGTTGCTGTGAAAAAAATTCTCTGATAAAAAGCAAGTCAAAGCGGAAAGGGTTTATTTGGCTAACAGTTCCAGGTAAGAGTCCTTACTGCCAGGAAGTCGAGGCAAGAACTTAAAGTATCACTTTCGCAGACAGGAGCAGAAAGGAAACATGCACGTGGAACCTTGCTTGCTGCTTATACGCAGCTAATTTTCTTCACTCTTTCGTGGTTTAGGGCCCAGCCTATGAATTGAGCCTCTCATACTCAGAATGGGTCTTCTTATCTCAAGTAACAGTCGAGACAATTCCCCGACAGACATACCCACACATTCAACCTGATCCTGATAAGTCTTGATGAAGACTTTTTCACAGATGATTCTAGATCATTTCACATTGACACTTAATCTAAACCGCACGAGATGATACCACCCGCATTAGAGTGGGTCTTCCTACCTTCATTAACCTAAGCAAGACAATTTCTCACAGGCAGGCGGAGAGATTTGTCTCCAAGGTGCTTCTAGATCCTACTAAGTTGACATTCAGTAAAAACCATCACACATCTCGGGACTGGAGAGATTGATCCTGGTTAACAAGAACTTGGCCAGGGCTGCTCAGTAGATTTGTGTGGGGAGGAGACAGAGACACAGAAAAAGAGAAGGAGAAAGAGTAAAAGAGGAGGAGAAAAAGAAAGAGAAGGAAGAGGAGGAGGAGGGGAGGGGGAGGAGGAGGCTAGAACACACTGGTGTGCCCCTCGGAGCTTTCATCTCCAAATGTAATCAAACAAGACTATGGATTAACGTGTCTCATACACGGAAGTATGGGCCTTTGGTCAGGTTAAGAAGGAGAAATGGGGACTGAAATACAAAGGAATGTAGAATGGGTGGTAGAAATGTTTACAGATATCAACTGCAGTCTTGTAACCAGTTATAGAGGCATTTTTTTATTATTTATTATTTATGTTTCTATTCATCTTTCCTTATGGTTGTTTTATTTTATATAAGAACTCATAGAGCTTATAAAATTCTTAATTCAGAGAGGTGGTCGGACCTTCTAAAATATATTTCAGAACATCCCTCATAGTAGGAAGTTATTACTACATAAAAAGCACAGATATGGAAGCACACTGTTGAGCTATTTTCTTTCAAGTCAATCCCATCTCTACTCCGTCTTCTGTATATTGCTTTGTTCAACTAGTCCTGGGATTCCTTAGATCACTTTGTCCTCTGGACTTCTGTCCAAATTTGACATAAGTGAGTCATAGCTACTTTAATTTCAAGTGTCTAAGACTAAGTTTAACATGCGGAAAGTGAAATGTTATGCACAAAATATTGGAGAGTGGACTAGACATGATTGAATCCAAGGTCTTGATGGTCTTGTTATTTTTTTTCTCTCAAGTGATTTCTTTCTTGTATATTTACTCACAACAGAGCACCCAGAAGATGAAGTTTGTACCTTGATATGGTCTGCTTAAGCCAAATGCCTCCCTGAAAGACTTACAACAGGGTTCAACAATTTCTTTGGCAAATCATGGGTCGTTCTCCCTAGACTAGGGTCAGTTTCAAATGAAAACGGTACTTGGAAGAATTAGAATGCATTCATCAGCACACCAACAACCCCAATAAAATGTTCCCACTGTTGCAAAGTTATCAATACCAGATTCAATGGCACTATTTTTTGCAGTAGAAACATCACGTCTTTGGAGCTCACAGAGGTATAGAGAGCTGGTCTTAAAAGAGAGGACAAAGAAGGTGACTCATGGCCATGTGGTTATATTTTAAGAAAGCTGCAAACTCCTCCTGCCTAAAATATCTTTTCCATCTGCCAACTACAGTCTGAAGCTTCAACTGCACATCAGAGATTGCTGTTTGGGGCCTTGATGCAGACCCCTGGAGCCTCTTTGGAAAAAGAAGCAAATGTCTTTTAGCATTTCTCAAAGCTTTAACACCTTCATATTGATTACTTTATTAGATCCATGATAGGGAAGACAAGAGTGAGCTGTCCCTCCAGGGAATATGTTTAAATGCTTGGAGATGTCCCCAAAGAAAGACCTGAAGTCTGTGCATCCAACATGATAGGCAAGACTAAGGGGACACTGGAAGTGGTGGAGCCTTTCAAAGACAGCCTTTCTGCTCCCAGTCATCTCCTGGTAGCAACACTACCCACATCACTCCCTTAGGACATCTTCGAAGGGACAGTCTGTGACAAGAGGCTCAGGCATCTAGCCCATTTCCCAGCAAGACAAGTTCCTTGCTGGAGATAGGGCTGGACAGCCACATCTGTCCTGGTCCTCAGGATGCGGGGATGCTGCTTAATGAGCACCAGCAAGAGGATCAGTCTCTAGGAATTCACTGGGGGCATTTCAATCTTCTACTGTCAATCATCAAGCGACTGAGCCTGTAGGACACTTGTTGAACTTTTCTGATGACATGAAGGGACCATGTCTAATGCAGCAAGAGAGACAGGTGGTCCAGGTGGTTTCTTACACCATCCCAGGTTTGAACACATTATAACTAAGATTTCTGTCTCCTCAGGTTAAAAAAAAAAAAAAACCTCTCCCAAAGTTTAGCAAGTAGATGGCCAAGAAATGTGAAGGAAGAAAAGAGGGAAGGGAAGAAAACCCACTTAAACTAATCGTTTACCTGCAGGAAAGGGAAATTCATGTAGGTAAAAACTTTCCTAAACTTTTCATTCTGTGTATTTTACTGTTGCTTGACTTTGCTTAGTATCTTATATTCGAGATTTTTTTATTTTAATTTGGGCTTTAGGAAAATGTCTACTTAATTTTGCTTATATTTGTCCTTATATTTGGAATTAACGGGGGGGGGGGGCGATCATCTCTGTGACCCAGTTAAATGCTAACTATGCAGGGGGGAAATGTGATACACTCTAAAAGTCTCCACTGAGAGAGTTAAGTTTAGGAATAACGTGTAAATGATATAAAACCAAGCCGAATAAAAGTAGAAAATACTCCGATTTTGTTGTTGTTGCTACTTTCTTTCTTATTCCCCAAAAGGACGAGCTACTGATGTTTTTCAGAGTGTCATAAAGACTGCATCGGTCACTCTGTCCGCTGGATGGTTTTCCTCCGTGATAAAAGGTTTTCTGGGCGGTTTGAGTTAAAGCTCTTACGTAAATAGGAGTATTACATAATGTTTTTTTAAACTAGAGCTTTGAAGGCCGTCTGCGGCAAGCAGAGGAAGTCTTCCTGTGCTGCAAGCGGCACCCTAAAACTTACTGGAAGCCATCCAAGACTTCCTTTAAGAAAACAGGAAGGGTAAACAAGGTGAAGCACCCCTCAGCTCACATGGACAGCACAGACAAAGGGCAAGTTTGAGGCGAGTTCACAGAGGGCTCCACTCCCCCAACACCGTCTTTTTAGGAGTGCTCTCCGGAGTCACTCATTTTGCATTTCCACGTTTATTCCAGCGGGCGGAAGCACAGCCGAGGGCCCAGGGCCCGCGTGGACTCCTCCTCGTGACTTTCTATAGCGCGTCCTCTGCGGGAAGATGCCCCACTACTATTGATTCCGCGGTGTAGGGTGCAGCCCAGGCTAGCAGAGGCACCCTCTGGGGCGCGGGAACCGAGGGCGCTTATTGCAGAGTGGGGCACTCCTCCGACCGGATCGGGGTGCCTGGGTCGGGGTGGGAGCGGGAAAGCCAGGGCTCACCCAGGTGGGCAGAGAGGCTGGAAAGTCTGCGGGCCTTGGAGAAGAGGCGTTTCTCTGCTGGTCCTCTTAGGGGAGATTTCGGGAGTGTTAGCGGATGCTGGCCGGCCCGTTCCCGCAGACTTCCCGCTGTGACCTCGCGCCCGCGTGCCCACTGAGCGGCGCCCCCGCGGCGCGCGGGGAGTGAGCTTAGGGTCCCCTGCGCCGCCCGGGTCCCCCAGGCCCCGCCCCACCCCAGGTCCCCAGCCCTGCGCCGTGGGGAATCCGGCCGGAGCGTGACAACCCCGCCCCACCCACCCCGCGCAGACACCCGGGGAGCTGTCACTCAGTCACCCTGGGGAGGTACCCCACCCGGGACAGGGCGTTCCGCCAGCCCCTGCCAAGTCCGAGCGTGCGCTGAGCAGTGCGCGGAGCGGCAGCCCGCCCCTGCCCTCCCCCCGCCGAGTCCTCTGGGACTCTGGGGAGGTGGGGGGGACGACAGTCCCACCAGGCGGGGCCTGGGGGCGCTGGCAAATCCCCGCCCCGTCAGCGCGCTCTCTGCGCTCGCCCCTTCCCCAGTCATCCGGCTGTGCGCTCTGGCGTGCTCGCCCTTTACCCCCCGCAGCCTGAAGGTGACTGAATGGAAACACTGACACATGAAAACTCTATTCTCAGAGACTTAGAATTGGCCGCCTTGAGGTTTTAATCTTATCCCTCTGGCCCCGCCCAGCCTTAAGAGCAGCTGTCCCTGCGGTCCGCGCGGTCTCTACCCTCCTTGCAGAAGGTGAGGACTTTGAGAGGTGCAATGAGACTTGACCCGCCTGGCCGGGACCCTGTAGCTAGGAGAAAACTCTAAAACCTAAAGGAATTTAACTCCTTCAGCATTGTTTCCAAACCAGATTCGCACGACAGCTTTCTTCTGAGCCCTGGGAGCGTCAAGTCCCGATTTAGAACCCAAGAGAATGAACCGGTCACCATCAACCATCTGCCGGTCCGGAGGGGGGGGAGAGGGGGGATCCCACCCCATCCTGCCCTTATTCTGCTGCCTCCCTTTCTGTAACTGGTTTTCGCCTGCTGGAGACGTGCCCTAACCCACCCCAACCCTGCTCAAGGGCAGTCACCAAGGCCCGAGGCCAGGTCAAGCAGGGGCTGACTTAGCCCGGACAGCCTGAGTGCCTGTGGTCAGCATAGGTGGGATTTGAAAACCTCAATGCACCATAGACCTCTCCAGAAGAAACTGATCTCTATTGTCTTGGCTTTTGGGTCTCCCTCCCCTTCCCTTTAGAAAGACTGGGAAGACTGTTTACTGTTTCATCTACATTGTGAACCAACTTGCCACCTTCCACTTTAAGCTAAGAGATTTCTATTTTTAGGGCGGGGTGGGGGTGGGTGGGCATGGTGTTTGTGGACTGGAATTTCAGGACTTTTACTACTTAGTTTTGCGGACCCAAGAGACTAGACGCTGGTGATCCAATTTTGGCTTCAGCAAAAGGGTCCCTCTAGTGTTCCAGGTCCACCTGGGGACCACCCGCCAAAATCTCTGCCCTCCAACTACCAACATCAATGTGAGGTCAGAATGAACTTAACTCTCTTTCCTGTGACCTCCAGCCTTGAGGCTCTGCCAGGGAACGTTTGAAGGGAAAGCTGACCTCAGTTAAGGAAACTCTTAGCGCCTCTGTTCTCTTGCCTCTGTATTCCTGAAACCCGGAAATGAAAATAGAAATCGTTTGATGTATGAGGAGATGTTATCTAATTAGGGTGCAAAAAAATTAATCTTTCTAGCATGCAGGTCATATAATTAATGTTAATTTAACGCTCAAATTCTCAGTCATTAATTTTTATTCTCTTAAATGCAGTTTGGCAGGGGCCTCTGATCCACTGCAATGGATTTTACTGGATATGAGAGCACTCTTGGTATCAGGAGTGACTCACTGCAAACCTTCCTATCCCAATAACAAGAGCACATCATGTATGCATTATTAAGCTACATAATTGAACAGTCTATAGTTTGCATATCAGACTATTAAAATAATGTGTTTTGCTTTTCTCTGAACACGTATTGTTCAAGCCTCTGCGAATATGTGGTGATTCTGATAATTATCAGCAAATTACTGCAAATGTTCTCTTCATTAACATGATTTCTTTCAAGCATTTTTAAAATGTGAATATCATTATAAATTAAGGGATTTATAAAAAGTTACACAAACTTTTATTTAAAGGAACTTGTCACTGGGAGAGACAGGATGTATTTTAAGTGGCAGAAGTAGAAGGATATATTTATTTGGCTTTAAATGTTTTCCTCGGGTCAAGTAAAAGTTTTCCATCTAGCTTTTAGGGAAGCTTCTAGAATAAAGACAGAAAGAGAAAGGCAGCGGGAGGAAGGAGAGGAAAATGCCAAGCTTTAGAAAGTTACAGTAGATTGAGATGCTGATAAAGTCCCCTTTACCCCAGGCCTTTGGGATAAAAAGCTAGCCTCAGGAATAAAATCTTGACTGTTTATCTGCCCTATCATTAACCGTGGCTCTCGACTTTAAAAGTATACGCTCAAAATGTTCTGAAGCCAACAGCTTATTCCTAACTAAATATTGCTATTCCTCTTTCCATCCTGAGCTGTACTGTTGGAGAAGTGATACACAGGAGAATAAAAACAGAAAGCTTTTCGCCGCAGCGAGTTCTCACAATGGCTTCAAGGCTGAATAGGAAGGCTTGTTTCGTGTTTTTTTTTTTTTTTAACTATTGCAAAATAAAAGTCTTTTAAATGTGAAATTTTTGCATGGTCATCGACTTTACTTTTGAGCAAACTTTTCCTCTGAGTGACTCTCGTAACAAGGCAGTGTGGCCCAGTTATTGCTGCTGCTTCTTGGTAGGTTTTGGAGCACTCTGGCCCTTCTCTGAGGCGCCTGCAGAGTCATTTGCTGCCATCAGCCCTGGTGGGGAGGGGGCTTCAACCTTACAGAAAGTATTGGGAGTTTGAGAAAGTTGTAGGATTTTTTTTTCTCCCAAACAAAATAAGACAGGAAAGGAGTGGGGTGGATGGGGGTATTCCATCTGAACCCTCAGTAACTGGTGAGGCTGCTTCTTGCCAGTACAACCCCTCCCCTTGCGCAAGCTAGGGTCCCCGAGGCCCCTCTCCTGGAGGCTGCAGCCAGCTCTCTGGTAAAAGTGCCAGGCCCTCGGCGGCACTTTTATTTTGGCTGAGAAGAGGGAGCCCTGCTCCCAGGCCCAAGGGGAGCTAACTGAGCCCTTCTGTTTGGATTCCCCTGCTCGCTATAGCAACCAGCAGCGTCGGGACAAAAATGCGCCCTCCCTGGACAATGGCCCGGCCTCCTGCTTCTCGCCCTTGTCTTCCGTCCCGGAAAGCAGCCAGGACCTGACTCGGCGCTCGGCAGCCAGGGACCCCCCTCTTCTACCCCTTCCCTAGCAGTCCCCCCGGAGGTCGGGACTCTGCTCCGGGGCCGCCGCAGCCCCTTCCCCACACCCCTGCTGATCACGCGTGCAGGCGGAGACCAGGATTGTAGGATCCTCCCGCTGAGATCCCGGGCTCCCACAGTGAACTTCTCAGCCCGACTGGGGGGCGAGGGAGGTGGGGAGGTGATGGAGGGGGGGGGTGATGATCCTGTGGAACAGAAACACAAGGGTTTTTCAGGATTAAAAATTAATTGGCGTAATCCATGAAGCAGACTTCACCTGTATGGCAGGACGCGCGCAGGCGCGAAAACACGCATAAATATTATCATCTTACGTCCGGCTCTAGGCGTGATCTCCCACTTTCTTTCCTTCTCACAAGGTTAATTAAGTTCCCTTCCAAGAACTAGGTTCCACGCCTATTCATTATTCTCTCCTTTTGACCTAGGGCATTAAAATGATCGGGCCCATGACTCTGCCCGGGCTTCTTTTTCTATTTTGCATTCAACGCTAGAGCTGGCTGCCCTAAATTGCCATAGAAAATTCTCAGAAAATGCGAGCAAAGCAAGGGGTCCCACTACTCCCTCTACCCAAGGTTTCCTTTCACTGGGTCTTTTCCAGTCAATGCCAAACACTTTGCAGACCAAGGAACCACACACATCCTGAAATTTCCTCCTTAGAAATGATGCCATCTTTAACTTTATTGTGTCCGGAGGGGCATGGGATGACAGGACTGAAACTTGGGGACCTAGAGTGAGGTCTTGGCAAGCAGTTACTACCATTGTGGTTCGCTGCTCTCAAGAAAACATCTCTCCCAGACACCACCCCTCTCCTGCTGGCTACATCCCCAGTTCTGATGACACAATTGCTGAGTGTACTTGTACACTCTGGAAGGGATTTGCATTCATGCTTTGTGCTGCCAGATGAGAGAACAGAAATCTAAGTTCAACTGAAAACAGCCTGTTTCTTTTAGGGACAAAGGAGCAAACCCAGCCCTTGGCTTCAGTGAAATAACTGATTACTGGCCCCTTCTGGGAGCAGGTGTGCTGGTGACCTGGCCTGCTTTCCACTTCTCAGATTGTTCCAAAGGATGAGGAGAGATAAAGGCTCCAAGGAGAGCTTCATACTAAGAACATTTCCAAACTCTTTAGAGCTTCGGGGTTTTCAATTCAAGTCACTTTAACTTATCAGTGTTGCCATCCCCTCCTGGTGGCCACCCATCCACCTGCCTTAGGGTGAGGAAGAGAAAAACACACACCTTTAGGTTTCATTGCTAGGAATTTATTTAACCTTTAGTACTTGGACAGTGAAATTCCCAGGAAGTGAGCTAAAAGCCAGAAAGATACACATGTCCTGTTCCTTGGACTGCAGATCCTCCACACAGGATCTGTCTCACATGTTGCTGAAATGTATCCTTTATTCTGACTCCTTCCCTGAGTCACCTTCAACACTCAAAATTTAGCAGGCTTCCTTTGATAAATTACTCAAAGTAATCCCCGGAACAGATAGACTGTCTGGGTGATATGCTGTTCCACATCCCCGAGCCACGCCTGTTTATATTCACTTTGAGACTACAAAGAGTGAGCCATTTTTAATGATAAGATCCATAGCTTTAAGAAGGGAGAAGAGATTAATATCCAGGAATCCAAATAATTTCATTTCAAATACCACTGAACAATACATTTCAGTGGACAACTTGGTGATTAAAAATAAACAGGATGGCGTGCACATCGACAAACAAACTTCCTGAGTGTGTGGGCCAAGCTGCTCCAACTTTCAGAGGCCTTATACCCTTCTTCAAGTTTGTATTTTCCAGTAGCATGAGGAAAGGTCAACATTTAGGAATTTGTAAAATGTATAGACAGAACAAAAAATTTTAAGTTGGGGGGTCTTTATTCAAGAGACAACTGTATAGCTACACAATTAAGATTAATTTCTTAACATATGTTTTTCAGGTACATTTTATTGTCTATTTCCCAAGGACATGGAACGTGGAAGTGCATTTTCCCTGCTTCTTTTAAATGCATCCCCACCACCACCAAAGGCTGAAGTTCTTGAGGCTCAAAGGCAGTTTTTATTAAAGCAACCAGCTGCCTCTTTGTTTGGAGTGGTCCTTAAAGCTGTAGTTCTGAGGTCGAACCTTGGTTTTGACATTCTGTGGACCCTGAGCAAAGAAGTTCCATTCAGATGTGGGGAAAGGTCTGGATCAAGCAGCTGCTGGGGCTAGAGGAAGAGCAGAAAGCAAGAGGAGGAGGAGGAGGAGGAGGAAAAGAATGAGGAGGGGGGGAGGGGATCCCACCCCAAGATGGATGTAGTTTTTTTTAAAGCAATGGTCACTTTTACATCATTTTAAACCATTTGCTACTTTTGCTTTTTCAATGGCCATCTAAGAAAATCTCTTTGTTTTCTGTTGTTATCTGATTTCTATTTTACTGTGATTGCATCATGAAGAAAAATTTCAGTCTATCAAATGAACGTCACCTCTCCTGTTTTAATAACTGAGTGTTTTCAGTTCAATGTACAGGAGTGGTTAGGTGCAACTCCTAGCATGAAGAAATGTGAGGCATTTTTATGTAGGACATTTTATGTACCCCATGAGCATATCTACTAGTTAACAAAGCCAGAGTTCAAGTTATAGAGTATGGACTGCCCTCCTAATTGTTCAGGTGAAAATTTGGGGATACTTGAGTCAAGATGCTCTCTGCTGCTTTTCAACCCCTCCCCAATCCCCCCCACACACACACACAGTATCTCAAGGAGCAAGAATGTCGGCAGCTTTTTTTGCTTTTGTTTTCTTTTCTTATTAGTATTGTTCTGAGGATATCCAGGTTGTTTTTCCTCTGCCCATTGTAACCAGAGGGAGCACACACCACTTCAGACCAGTGCAAGCACAGTACCGCCCAGCAACGCTCTTCCAGAAGATTTGAGAGAAGCCAAAGTTCAGCCCAGGATAAGATCTCTCTGCAGTGCCTGCTGCCTACTCCTGCAGTGGGGGCTCTGGGAGGTGGGCAGTCCTCACCCCAGGCAGAGGCACCAACCGCTCGCTCTGCCATTGTCCTAGCAAGGGCTCTGGAGGAGCTGTGCTGGGGTGAGGCAGATATCAAGGCACCTTGTCAGTTCAAAGCGTTTTAGGCTTGTTTGAAATCCTCCCCACGTCAACTTAAGCAGCCTCAGTGTTTGAACAGCTGCTTTGAACAGCGAAATAGAGCAAGCTGACTCAAAATCCGAAGGAGTCTACCCGAGACACCTTCAACACTCTCCTTTTCTTCTTCTTCTTCTTCTTCTTCTTCTTCTTCTTCTTCTTCTTCTTCTTCTTCTTCTTCTTCTTCTTCTTCTTCTTCCTCTTCCTCTTCCTCTTCCTCTTCCTCTTCCTCTTCTTTTCTTTTTTTTTTTTTTTTTTCGGGAGGAGACAGGCAAACAGGCTGTCTCTTCCCTGGCTGGGTCAGTAGGAAGAACCGCGTTAGTGAGCATGGGACTAGAGAGAGCCCTCATCTGGAGCTAAAACCTTCCATAGCCAAGGTTTCTGCAATCCCCGAGCTGCAGCCAGCCGAGTCAGAGTGCAGGGCGGAGACAGCGGGGAGCAGGATTCTCAGATGCTCGGAACCCCAGCGATGGGCAGAGGCAGCCCTAGCCCCCTGAGGGATGGAGAAAGGCGGTGCTCTCGAAGTGGAGCTGTGCCCCCAGCCTGGCTCTTCCCTCCGCTGGCCCTGCACCCGAGGCCGGGACGAAAAGCGGAGGCTGAGGCTCCTTGGCCGGACACCACTTAATAGACACCGGGGACTCAATGGGCATTCTAAGCCGGGCATAACTCTCCCAGCTAGACCAGTTGGGAAGCGTCCGGGCCAGTCCTTTTGCCCGCCAGCGAATGAGGCGGGGCTGGGGGGTGGAGTGCAGATCTGGAACGTCAAAGCGGGGAGGATCTGTTGGCATTAACGGACAGTGGAGTCCCATCACAGTAAGTTGTGATGTTCACGTGCCGCCAAGTTCTGCTTTCTCACTGCCACCACGCGCAAGCACCAAGCATCCTGTTCCCAGGGTATCCCTTGGGGGAGGGGGGGAGGGGCATGAGATGGGGAGGAGGGGCTCTTACAGAGACCTGGGCAGCCACAAATCCCTCGGAAATATATCTGGAAACTTAGTTCTTCCCTCGAGCCGTAGCATCCTACTGGCTGCAAAGGATCATCTTCTGGAAATGTGAAATTAAACTGAAACAGGAGGACACCTGTCCTGGAGGGCGGGGACGGGAGACACTCTCCGCAGGTTGCCTTAAATCCCTCCAGGCAGCAGAATTCTTCCTCCAGTTGGAGCTTTGAACTCCTGGGGATCAAGAAAGCAAATTGGGGATAGGGGGGAGGGTTGGAAAGAGGCCAGGGAGAGGTAGGCCTGTGTGCTTCCCAAACAAGGCAAGAGCTTACAGGGCGCAGGAGACCGGAGGAAGCGGTCTCTCCCGCCTCCCCAGGGCGAGCGCGCAAACTAAAAAGACACCCTCACCGGTCGTTGCGTCTGCGCACTGACGAGGCTGGAACTTTTTCATGCTTTCCTGGCCGGGCAAAGTCGCTCAATTCCTAACTGGCCCCAGGTGCGTGGACGAAGCCTGGCGTTCACGCAGGAACCTTTCGCTGCGTGCTACAGAGATCGGGTGCGCGAGTGCAGGCGGAGGTCCGTCCCGCCGGCTGCGGGAGTGTGTGTGGGGGGTGGCCCCTCTCCGGTCATCCCTGCCTTCTCCACACGTGTTCGTAAACACAGGACACGTGGAGGTTCGCAGCCGAGGCTCCTTGCCCGGGCGGGGGCTCGGCGCGGTGAATTATAAACAGTTCAGCCATTCCCGGAAGAGCTCCGCTGCTCCTTAGTCCTGATGAATTTTTCTGGCCCGCTCTATTCCGCTTGAGGTGCTCCAAGGCCCTAAGATGCTCCCTCTGAGCGTTGACTTAGCCGAAAGAGCCAGCGCGAGCTCCGCTGGGCGCCCGGCCAGGGCGGAGAGGTGGGAAGGACGTCGGGGCTCCCGGGGTCTTTCCGTACCCCGGGAGAACTTTTGATTCGCTGTGCCATGCCTGCGTGAGACGCACTCCCGTCTGTCCCCGCAGGCCCCGAGATCGAGACTGGGTCTCTGCCACCCAGGTCGGAGGCGCGGAAACTGGCAACAGCCACCCAGCTCCTTGGGAGTCGGATGCGCGATGCTCTGTCGTGGGGGCGGATCCCCGGCGCGGGTGTACCGACCCTGGGTACCACTCAGACGTTTGTGACTAATAGCAGAGTAGAAGGCATAACCGGGCGGCACTTGATACACTAACCGGGCCGCTGGCGCCAGCAGACCCCACTGCTCAGAAAGGGCTCCCTAGCGTCGGTCTGCTCGCCGGCCTTCTTCCCTTTGGCGGCGACTAACGGGAAAGTTGCACAGACAGGCCTGGGGCCGGGCGGCAGCGCGCACAGCCGGTTTACGGCTTCCCGGAGCCGCTCTCGGCGGCTCCCGCAGTCCCGGGCCGCAGTCTCTCTCCGGAGGCTCCCGCAGCCCCGCGCACAGGCGAAGCTCTGCCCGCGAAAGCGCCCCGTTTTCTGAACCCAAACCTCTGTGCGCACCCGAGTGTTAGCGGGACACACGCTTTCAGAGTTCTGTCTCCAGTTCAGAGCGCCCAACTGTCAGAGTGGGCAACTCTGCAACTGGAGTTGCTCCAAAGCCGGGGCGTAGGCTGAGCCTGCTTCTCCCGGAGCCTTTTGAGAAAGAGGCTGGGATAAAAATTGGATCCGGAGCTTAAAGGGATCTTTGCTACGGGGTGAAGGGGAAGGGAGAGATCGTTGTTTGCGGACGGGAGTACCCACAAGCCAGAGAGAACCGGACACCTGTGCGCTATCACCCTACCCATAGCAGGAAGTGAAAAGAGCTTCGGTGGGAGGTATTAGTCTGGCTTTGGCTCTCGCTCTAGGTTTAAACGACGCTGATGCGCGCGCTCGCGAGCGCGAGCCACCGAGTGTGTGTGTGTGTGTGTGTGTGTGTGTGTGTGTGTCCCTAGGAGAATGAAAATCGGACTCCCGCTGACTCGGTGCGACCCAGCCTTTCTCTTCCACCATCCACGCCCCCTAAAAAGACCTATTGGGAAAAGAAAGTAGACTCCCTCCCGTGCAAGTGTTCCAAGCGGCTGTAGTCCACCAGAGCTCCTGGACCGCCCCGCTGCCCAGCTTCTCAGCCTGGGAGACAGATGGGGGGCGGGGCCCGCCCGAAAGGGGCGGTGGAGGCCGGGGACAGCAGTCGAGAGGGGGGTGAGAACTAAGAGAATCTGAATCGCTGGGCTGGGGGTGGGGGCACCAGAAGAAGGGCTGTGAAGACTGGGCGCCCGAGGGGAGAAGAGGGGGGGAGTGCAGCTCTGCACCAATCAGTGGCGCCGGCCTGGGAGGTTGCTAGCGGTATCCACGTAAATCAAAGGGCGCAGAGCCAATGGGAGGGGGCGGAGGGGGCGGGGCCCAGGCGCGTGCCGCTGCGAGCGGGCTCTGCCAAGAGAGCGGGAGAGAGCTTGAGAGCGCGGGGAGAGGGGGGAGCGCCCAGCGAGTCAGAGAGTGAGCGAGAGCGAGAGGAGGGAGAGGAGGAGAAAGAGCGAGGGCGGGCGGGCGGGAGTCAGCACGGCAGCGGCGGTAATAGCAGGAGCAGCAACAGAAGGCGTCGGAGCGGGCGTCGGAGCTGCCCGCTAGGGGAGAAAGAGAGAGAAAGAGAGGGAGAGAGAGAGGAGAGAGAGGGAGAGAGAGGGAGAGGAGCGCAGCGAGCGAGGGGAGAGAGCCCGAGGCGGAAAAGTAACTGTCAAATGCGCGGCTCCTTTAACCAGAGCGCCCAGTCCGGCTCCGAGAGTCATGGCGACCGCAGCGTCTAACCACTACAGCCTGCTCACCTCCAGCGCCTCCATCGTGCACGCCGAGCCGCCCGGCGGCATGCAGCAGGGCGCGGGGGGCTACCGCGAGGCGCAGAGCCTGGTGCAGGGCGACTACGGCGCGCTGCAGAGCAACGGGCACCCGCTCAGCCACGCTCACCAGTGGATCACCGCGCTGTCCCACGGCGGCGGCGGCGGGGGCGGCGGCGGCGGTGGAGGAGGCGGGGGCGGCGGCGGGGGCGGCGGCGACGGCTCCCCGTGGTCCACCAGCCCCCTAGGCCAGCCGGACATCAAGCCCTCGGTGGTGGTCCAGCAGGGCGGCCGAGGAGACGAGCTGCACGGGCCAGGGGCGCTGCAGCAACAGCAGCAGCAGCAGCAGCAACAGCAGCAGCAACAGCAGCAGCAGCAGCAGCAACAACAGCGACCGCCACATCTGGTGCACCACACCGCCAACCACCACCCCGGGCCCGGGGCATGGCGGAGCGCGGCGGCCGCGGCTCACCTCCCTCCCTCCATGGGAGCATCCAACGGCGGCTTGCTCTACTCGCAGCCCAGCTTCACGGTGAACGGCATGCTGGGCGCGGGAGGGCAGCCGGCCGGGCTGCACCACCACGGCCTGCGGGACGCCCACGACGAGCCGCATCACGCAGACCACCACCCGCATCCTCATTCCCACCCGCACCAGCAACCGCCCCCGCCACCTCCCCCGCAGGGCCCACCGGGCCACCCGGGCGCGCACCACGACCCGCACTCGGACGAGGACACGCCGACCTCAGACGACCTGGAGCAGTTCGCCAAGCAGTTCAAGCAGAGGCGGATCAAACTAGGATTTACTCAAGCGGACGTGGGGCTGGCGCTGGGCACCCTGTACGGCAACGTGTTCTCGCAGACCACCATCTGCAGGTTTGAGGCCCTGCAGCTGAGCTTCAAGAACATGTGCAAGCTGAAACCTTTGTTGAACAAGTGGTTGGAGGAGGCAGACTCGTCCTCGGGCAGCCCCACCAGCATAGACAAGATCGCAGCGCAGGGGCGCAAGCGGAAAAAGCGGACCTCCATCGAGGTGAGCGTCAAGGGGGCTCTGGAGAGCCATTTCCTCAAATGCCCCAAGCCCTCGGCCCAGGAGATCACCTCCCTCGCGGACAGCTTACAGCTGGAGAAGGAGGTGGTGAGAGTTTGGTTTTGTAACAGGAGACAGAAAGAGAAAAGGATGACCCCTCCCGGAGGAACTCTGCCGGGCGCCGAGGATGTGTACGGGGGAAGTAGGGACACGCCACCACACCACGGGGTGCAGACGCCCGTCCAGTGAACTCGAGCGGGGGAGGGGCAGAGCGTGGGGCTCCCCCTCCCCTTCGGTCCACGGTCCTTCCAGGGACCTCTGTTCACTCTCTAACTTCTGATTGTTCTTTTATTTTTTAATTATTATTTTCCCAGTCCCTTAAAAAAGGAAAAAGAAATATAGAGAAAATAAGGAGAAAGGAAAGGAACTAAGACACTGAACTATCCTGTAAAAGGGAGCAGGTGTATCGGTGGGTTTTGACCTTTGCAGGCTAGCACCCAGGCAATGAAGTAGAATGTCTCCTAGTGAGAGTGAGGTTGTGTGTGTGTGTGTGTGTGTGTGTGTGTGTGTGTGTGTGTGTGTGTGTGAGGGGGGGGAGAGAAAGGGAGAGAAAGAAGAGAGTTAGAGAGAAGAGAGAGATTTAGTCCTGGCAAAACTAAATAAATTACCAAAAAGGAAAAAAAAAATCCACCAAACCGAACAAAAACAGAAAACTGCAGCTTCCCGATGCTCAACGTTGGCACGTGCTGCTGTGTTTATTTAATGTGGGTCCCCATCAGGAAAGAGGGGAAAATACACTTTTTTTAATTTATATATAGGCAAAATTTAACCACACAAATTTGCACTGCAGGAAAATTGAAGTTTACATTAACAAGTTCAGCTGTTTTTTTCCCCCTCTCAATGCCCACTGTTAGTTTTGAAACTGTCTTTTTTGGTTCTGTTTTGCCTTCTCCAGTGGGGAGGACAGAAGCCGGCTCCTGGCCACCTTACATTTCTAATGTTCTGATGTCCCTTGTTCTTATTGCTTGTGAACTTTGGTTTTCTTCAAATCCTCCAGACCTGGTGTAACATTTATTGGCTTTTTCACCAAAGTGAAATGATTGGCTTCGTGCAAAATAAATAAATGTTTGCATTCAGGAAACGTGTATGGTTTGCCCGCTTTATGCAAGGCCGGGATAGTGTTTGGGCTAGAGATCTTAAGAGGCCAGCATTGGTTTTCTTCGTAAACCACAAAGTAAACTTCATTTTCAGGCAGTATTTCTGGGTAGAGAAGAAAAAGAAAAATTGATAGCAAGGGAGGGGGTCACTTCATTTTGTCAGGCATGGCCATTCTCAAAGAGCCCAGAAGAAACATGAGGTTAAATACATTGCTAGAGTTGTCCAACAAACAGAAACTGGGAACTCTGGAGAGAACTGTGAAACACCCTGTGCAGTTCTCTGCCTTCAGTTAAATAACTTAATTATAAGGGATTAGTTGTGATGACAGCAGTGTTTAAACTTTGTTCCTCTAATAGGGGTTTTTTTTTTTTTTACATAAAGAAAATAACCCAGGAACTTGATGACATATGCAGACTGTGTTTCTTAGCACACACATGCATACACCATATATATATGGTGTTTTGTCTCCATCAAGTCATATTTTGAATCTTATACCATATTCCCCCATAATTTATCATAGGAAAAAATATCGGCTAAGCTTGGACAGAGTTTTCCCCCTCTTTCATTAAAGACACCACATGAAGTTTGGGGAAGAAATTTCACAACTTCCTTTCTCCCCCTTTGTTAATACTTTTTTTTTACGGTGCATTTTTGCATTTTTTTTTAAAACCTTATCTCAATGAGAAATGGTTTACTCCCAACATAATCAAACATTCTGGAAGGTGCAAGTTAAAACAACAACAACAACAAAAAAAAAGCTTGTGAGTATATTAAAATTAACACCATTAAACTGTGATGATCAGTTAAAAAATTTAAATAGTTATCAGCACAAAAGGGCGCTAAAAGGGAAAACACTTTTTTATTAACCTTAAATGTTTGGGGTTTTATTTCTTTGTTAGGTATTAGCTAAATGCTTATTTTCAAAAACTAAATTCTCGGTACCTTAAAATTATGGTTCAGCATCAGATTAGCATTGCACTCAGTAGTTAAGGTTTTTGGAAATATTCTTTACCCAGTATTGTCGATTCAGACACCTGTGATTGTTTCATTTTCAATGTTTTTGCAAGATAAATGGTGACTTACAATGGGCATATTTATTTGCCTGTATTTCGTTTCCCCAATGAATGTCACAGGAGATGGCATGGAGCTATTTCAGGTTATATCACACTGCTTGTTCCTGATGTGTGGGGACTGGGCTTCAGTGAGGCAATCCAGAGGAGGGCAAATAGCCAATGGAAAAAGGAGGAAATGAATTTTCAGATACTTTTTACCAAGTAGGTAAGGTCAGAAGCTGCATTTCCTGGATGTGTCTACAGCTTCTCTTGCTCTCGTAGGCTTACAAAAGTGAAAGTTACCACTGAACCTTACCATATGTATATATGTTTAATATCTGTCTTTTGAAATGCAGAAATAGTTTAAATGTTTCTTTGTCTATTTTTTTTTTAATGCTACCCAGGGAAATATTTTCATATCGTTTTACGTGGCCTGCCTCAATGTATATTTATTTCTTTTGGAGAAAAAAAAAAAGGTTATGAAAACTGGTTTTCTGTAGCTTTAAATGAGTAGGTAGCAAGGTCTATATGGGATGTCATTTTTTTTTTGTTCAGTTTCTTTTTTAAAAAAATGCTTTGTTTTGGTACATTTGGTTGTGCTTGTGGGGAAAATAAAAGCGCAGAGATCCTTATATATTTATGTTAAAGTAATATTTTATTATTACATAAAACAGAAATGCACAATACCTTCATAGTTTGTTCTAATTATTGAAATATCTTTATTTTATTTTTAAAGATAGTGCCAAGTTCTAAGAGGGGAAGAAGCCCCACCTAGACCTTATACTGCCTGAGCTGAGTTGTGTGTAAGACACTTCCCTTCCTTTATACTTCCTAAAGTTTTGGAATAAATTTTATGCATTTATTGCCAGCTTTCATGTTCATAACTTCCAGAGGCACTTTCTTGGTTTTTTTTTTTTTGTTTGTTTTGTTTTGTTTTGTTTTTTTAATGAAGACGATTGTTCAGACTTTTCTTTGCAGAAACTATCCTGGACCCCAAATCTTTCATTCACTGACTTGTAGCATTAAATCAAAGTGGTCATTGGCATTGAGCTTCAGTCTGGTTGCCGTTTCCTGGGCCAACAATAACAAAAAACATTTGCCTTGTAAATACTTGCCCATGTCCTTACACCTTCCTTCCAGGTTAGCTGCACCTTGGCCAGTGGGTTGTTTAGGAAAGCATCAGTGGAACTAGATGGACTTTAGCCTCTACCTCATGCCCTAGATAATGTGGGATCCTCAAAAAAGTGAGACTTAGCACAGGATTATTCTTCACAACTAAGAAATATCTTCCAACAACAAAAATCCTGACAATATGTCATCTATGCGCTTACCAAGTGATTAAAAGTAGATACTATGTATTATTCCTGTTAGGTTTACAGGGAAAGATACTTTTTTACAGAGATTTTACAACAGTGTCTTTTCTCTTCAGGCAAAAAATAAAAATAAAAATAAAAAATATCTTAAAAGAGGAGGGAAAGAATGTATCCGGGAGATTCAAGCCACTCATAGTGCTAATGGTTGTTTCAGAAAGTGTTAGAGCACTGCACTTAAACAAACAAACAAAAAATAGCTTTTAATATCAGTGAGCTGTTCAAACAGTTTCGGGTTAGCTTCTAAGTTAGTTTTGTATTTGAAGTTGTCCCTGGAACACTGACTTAAAATATAAATGTCCATTTAGGAAAGTAGTTTCTGGGCTTATTACATCTGATCATCTTTTCTAATTCCTAGTCAATATTACATGGGTCACAAACAGATTCTGCCAAATGATCTTATCAATAGTCTGAACGAGAAGTGACAGAAAGAAGAAGTGTTTTGTGACCGCAGACATGCTGATGGGTAAAATGTTTAAGCTGGGTATAGATTTGAGTTCTGGGTCAATATCCCTCAGCTGAAGGCAGAAAGCAAGCCTCATCTGCCCTCTGCAGGGCATTTCGGTGGACCTTGAGAAGGCATTTTTGTTCTTAGCCATAGGAGCTAAGAACAGATTGGGAAATATCACATAATAAACAGCACACTCTGTTCTTGACTCATGCTGGGCATTCAGGTCCTAAAGTTCCTCTAGTAGATTCCAGGCCACTTAGAATGTCCTGCCCACTATTTAACAAAAGTAGTCTTTTTTTTTTTTTTAAAAAAAAAAAAAAAGGTCAGAGCCACTAATACAAATATATAGAGCAATTGTAAGATACTGATAGGCCATCTCTATCCTAAAGACAAAGATGCAATGTTTGTATTTGCTCAAAACATGCCATATTAAATTAGATTTATGAATATATATATATATACATATATATATATATATAAATGATCATACATGAAAGAGTTGTGATGATCGTAGGAAAGAAATAGCCACATATAAAAAAAATTGTGCTTGGTGTTTTTAAACATTCTCAGTTCTCGTGAAGAAAATATCCCTTATGTTTCAGAGAGCAACAACAGAAACTCTCGATCCTTCCCCCTTCCCTCCTGCTCCTACAGAGGAGGCCACACACTGATTGTCAGAGTTTTCTGGTGAAATGGTTTTGATGAAAGCACTCATCTTCCCATTTTCTCCCAAAACGACTAGTAAAAGGATGGACGGCCATGGTGGGAGGTGGCTCTTGCACGCATTGGTCCCAGCCGGGTGCTGTCTCAGTGCTGGGGAGCACGGTGAGATTATCGTTTTCCTTACTCCTCTCTTCGGTCCTTCGTTGGAACTGTGTTCTAGGATCTTTTGAATTCCTATACAGATTGAAGAACGGGATGAAGAATAGAGTTTGTTGAGGAAAAAGAGAAAAAGAATGGTGAGCTGAAGGAGCCTTTGGTTCTCCTCGTATATTTCAGTGGTAACCCAAAGGATCAGTGTCTATTCCAAGTAAGGGGGGCCTGCATCTGAAAGTACCATGAATCTTGACAACATTCAGCTGGGTTTTAAATACATCTTTTCCTCTTTAGGAAAGTTTACTTTTTTCAAAGATACGTAGTCTCTGAGATTCAATTGGCAGTAGAAGAGCACTAAGGCTTCTCATAGCTGTTTCTGCAACTTGATTCAGTATAGGGAGAGCTGAGGGTGGGTGGTAGGAGTCTGCCACCCAGCTCACCAATAGGCCCACGTTCGCAGAACTTGGACCACTGAGGTTTTAGGTTTTTCTTTTTCTTCAATGTCCATTTATCCAGAGATAAATACTGGAGTAGTTGAAATGGCTTTCAGTTGTTTCCAGGCTTTCCTTAGGTGTGGAGATAAACGATCAGGATATTTTCACTTTGTTCTGGCATTTTTGGTGGGGAGAAAAAAGCAGATCATTTATTCCCTTCTTTTAAAACGTTAACTTTATCACCTAGTACCTTTCCTTGACCTTAATGACTCCTCAGCTCCACTTAGCTGATAGAGGTTACTAGAAACCGGATCACATTCCATCAAAACTGTCTAGTGTCTTATTGTTCCTAGGATTCTGATGGTTGGTAACATTAAGATGTATTTCTTTTGAAAATGTCTGCAATGTTATTTAATACGTCAGTAAAAGTGCATCTATATCTTAAAAGTCCGTTCTTCCCGTCTTTTTGAGTTTTTATAGCTCTTTGTCTGGAATGGGGGGAGGGGGCAGGGGAGCTTCCGTAAGTGGTCTGTGCCTAAAGAGCCTGGGCTCTGGAAGGGTCTGTAGTTGGCAGCGAATATCTTCCCTGCTCAAGAATGGGAAACTGTGGGGAGGGGGGAGCGCAAAGGCTCCCACATACACACAAAGCGAGGTTTCAAGGATTTTGGAAAGACAGGGAGTGTTAGAGCCCTGTCTAAGAAAGCTGGAGGGGATTTTGATTGCTATGAATTAACTCTCCCTGTGCCATATGCGTCACTAGACAACTTCACAGTGGAGTAAATTGGAACTTGAGATCTTTTTAAAAACTGGAGTAATATATTTCTCTCCTGCCGCCGCCCCCCCAACACACAACACACACACATCAGTGTTTCTTCTGCCTTTGTTGTTTAAAAAGGAAAGGGGATATTTTTTTTAAGCTCCACAGACCAAATTACATGGCCACAGAGTTTGGCAGTGAAGTGGGGAAAGTTCCTTGAGCATTTGTAACACAAATTAGCCATTGTAAACCAGGCTTTACAGTTCAGGCAAATCCATGTGCAGAATGTGGGAGCTCCTCCCCTCCCCCTGAAATCTCATTTTGTCAGAGGAATTTTTCTATGTGACCTTTGATGTTCCACAGCGCATGATTCTGGCGAGAATTATTTGACATTAATAACTTTTGTCGATGTTGTTTCTCCTAACAAATATTCTTTCCAAGTTCTTGCCGCTACTGGGCAAGGCCTGTCAGGCAGCCACTGTGGCTCAGTGGCGGCCTTCACTGTGTCCCCACCAAGGGGACCTTGGCCGCTGACCTGAGCACCACCGGGGAAAGAGCTGTGAGAGGAGCTGGTCATGGTCCCTGTACTCCCAGGCCTGGCTGAGAGGTGCTGCAAAGCGGGGATTTTTCTGGTCTCCAAGGGCAGCAAAGCTCTGATCTCCATGGGAAGGCTGAACATAGAGGTGGATCCCAAGTCTCTCTTCTCAAGGGAGGTCCATTGGGGTGGGCACCTTCTGGGCTTCTGACAGATCGGCCTGTCAGGGCCCGAAGCTAGGGGTGCTGCTTTGAGTACTGATGTACAGAGTGTGTGAAGCTGGCCTGTGGGAAGGGAAATGGAGAAATGCAGGCACTGGGAAAAGGCAGGTTCTCTCCACTGGCAGTGGGTGGCAGGGAGAGTAGAGAGGAGATTTAGGGCGAAGAGTGGATCCCCCAACTTTCTGCCCGCCGTTCTTTCTCCTTAGACTCGGCAAAGTCTTCCAGACGTCAATCATTCTGGGGAGAAGCAATTGTGCGAGACCCAGGCCCCAGAGTAAAAGGAAGAGTTGGGCACAGCAGCAGGGAAAGTGGGGGCAGGCTAACCGGCTCCCTGGGAAGCCACTGGGGCGTTTACTAGCTCTGTGGAGCCTGTGTGTAGAATGGGAACCACGGACAGTTGGGAAATGAACTTCTCAACCTGTGTTCCCCCGGCTCCCACTCAGCAAACTTCTGATAGTTTCTGGCCTCCGCGTGGGACAGCCTCGGGTGGAGAGGAGCCTTCTTTTCTTTTCCAAGCACTAATGCAAGGAAGAAAAGGGTTCTCTAACTCCAGAAATTCAGCACTCACTTGAGAGCCTAAAGTCTAAAGTCAGTTCCTCAGAGACAAGTACTGGGAAGAAACTCCTGGGTACCTTGTGCTTTGGAGTCTGAGGGGAGCCTCCAGAAGCTCTGGGGTGCACCCCAGGACTGAAGGCCTGACTTCTATCTGAGCTGGCCATTTACTCTCAGATTGGTTTGGTGCTTCCCCAACCTCCAGAGCAGTTTCCACATGGGAAGAAACTCAGCTCTCAAAAAGCCTCTCAGAAGGGAGTTGGGGGTCCCATAGGGCCTTTGACCTCTGGGAGGAGAGGCCTCTTGGGACGTGAGGGGGTGGAAAGGGGTAGGAGTGTTAGGTGTACCTTAGGCCTCCGGACTGTAGAGGCGGGAGGTGGCTGGCTGTGGTGGGAAGGCTACCAACCACTAGAAGGGACTCCGGCCCAGTGCAGGTCTGTGAGGGAGCCCAGCCCGGCTCAGCCCCCGGTGCTGAAGCGTCCTGCTTGCTCAGGCCGCCAACCGCCTGCAGTCACTACCGGCCCTGCGGCCAGCCGGGGGCAGGGTCGCACACAAACAGGGATGCTTCTATTTACTCGCCTCTGCCTGTGGATTTCTAAGACATTCAGCAGGCACAATCATTAAACTAATTTGTATTTGATTGTTTGGGCGGACGGAGGGTAGTTTTATTGCGCTAAGCATTCAAGCAGGCACGCATCGCTGATTACCAGTATACATTAAATAAAGTTGTTTGTACACATTGTCTTACCACATATAGGCAGAGGCTTATTATTCTAATTACTCTAATTAGTGCATTGAAATGTTTTCTACTTGATTTGAGGAGACAGCGATTACTTCTATTACTTCTTTTAACTTGTATTTTATGGAAAACTGTTGATGCATGTTCAAATTACTTTATTTGCCCCTCGAATATAACGCCGAACGAAACTCAGTGAACTGCACCGCCCTTATGGGGCCCCAACTTTGATGTGGGCCTTGGCTTGGAAGAGGCGTCGCCTATTTGTAGTTTTCCTGCCACCCGTGCAGCGGTCTCCCAGCGCCAGGCCCAGTCCCCGGCCCAGATGCGCAGCAGGCCAGGGACAGGTAGGCACGGATGCTAAGCCAGCGTGGATGTTGTATCCCCAGCCCGCTGGCCCTCTGCTTTCCTGGGTGCGATGACTTTTTAAAGACTACCTTAAGCATATTTTCTGTGAATCTGTTTCTTGAGCCTTAATGTTACTATTAATTGATAAGATCAGCTCATCAAACATACTATTTCGATAGAGAGTTGTAATTAAAACCTTAATCCTGTTTGAGACTTTTTTCCCTTTAAATTCCTTTTTTCTTAGGGAAGGGGTACAAAGTTCACTATTAAAAAAAAGTATTATAACCGGGAGATTAATTCGTTATCTAAATAACAATCTTTGCTATTGATCCAACGCACTTTTCGCCACCTTTTGTGTTGGTCCGGGAAGCGTTTAAAAAAAAAGGAGAATCTGAGAAAAGATTTCGACCTGAAGGCTGTGATCTTCTTGGGAAAGTGAGGGGGTCTGAGGCTCTCCCCTCTCACCACAGCGGGGGAAGAAGTCCAAGAGGACCCGGGTCGCCTGACCCTGCCTGGTCTCCTCGGAGTCCTCTCCCCTAGCCAGAGGAGATCTGCCCCGTCTCTAGGTAAATACTCCTCTGGTTCTGATTTTACTTTTAATATTTAAACTCGGATTATCGTGTCTCTAAATCGCGCTCCTAACCTTTGCGTGTGGCGGGGATATAATAAACCCTGGCGGCCAGCGCTGAGCCTCTGCTGACCCGGGCCGCCGCCACCCGCTCCGCCCGCCCCGGGCCCAGTCTCCCACCCCGGGGCAGCGCCGGCCGCGCGGGAATGAAATCAGCGCCTCCCTGCAGCAGACGGCTGAGCATCCAGGGCGCCGCCCTTTATCCCGGCTGAAGAGTCCTGGGGGGCGCTGCAGGAGGAAATGTGGAACCCCGCGGCGTCCCTGAGGAGAAAGAGCCGGGCTTCGTGGAAGCAGAGACCCCATAAACGGGGAAGATTGGCGGGGGGGGACGGGGGGGACCGAGAAGTGGGGGAGGGGGAGGCGCTCAGATTGGGCAAGGTTGCTGGTCTGGGGTGGGGGGTAGGAGTCGAAGGGGAGGGTCCTGCCCAAATCTAAGCTTCGTCTAAAAGAGGTTGAGAAGAAGCCAAAGAATTTGGGGAAGCGAAGAGGACCGTTTGTGCTCCCCAAGTCATCTCAGTAGTTGGGAGATTTTCCTCAGTTGTGAGAGTTTAATCCCTACTCATACCCTCCTTCTGCCTCTCAGAGTCCTGTTCCCCCACGCACAGACTTGTTATGTAACAAAGTCTCCCTGGCTAGTTTAACGGGAGAATAAAGGACACCCTAGTCCTACCCCTCCCCCCTAACCACCCCCCCCCCCCCCCCCCCCGCGAACATCTGCTCTCACCCCAAGAAGATTGCAGGATTTAGCCGAGTAGAACTTTGGCGCCCCATCGTGGCATCAGCTTGCAACTACTCTCGATTTTCCAGCCTAGTCGGTTTCAGATTGGAACGTGTTTCCCCCCTTCTCCGGACTCTACACTCTTTGGCTCGTTCCTCTTACGGAAAAAACAATATGAAGGCTACTCAATGCACACGAGTCATACAGAGATTTCTATAGGCCCAGTCTAGGTTCCTGAGTAACAGTGAAGTTTCCCCGAAGAGGACAGTGCGTTTTATACCAAAAGTTGCCCCCCAAAAAGTCAAGAAGAAAGGATTGCACCCTAATCTTTAGTTCCTAGGAGTGTAGCCATAATAAGCAGGTATTCCGTGTGTCAGAGAAGCCTCAGTTTCTCATAGGAACCAAGACCAGAATATGAAGCTGGAAGCCACGGGTGATGATGAGGGGCGCCCAGATTATGCTATTTTAACCCAGTCGAGACTTGACCTCAAACGTCTTTTTACAAGTAGACGTGTTCCGTTGTGGAGTTCAAGTGTGGTTTTTATTTAAGGGGTTCACTTGAACAGAGACAAACTTGTTGAAGAAATTTCTAGATTATGGAAAATATCCCCACTTCCCAGATTCCTATCAGAGCTCTCAATTCATCTGAATTGCTTCTTGAGGAGTCCAGGAAATTAGTCCAGCAGTCCCCATTCTCTGCCTTTACCCTAGGTCACGTGATGAGAAGGGGAAGCATATACAAGAACTAGAACTGAACAGGCTAAGGCTCAGCACCTATGTCTGTGCTCCCTCTCCGAATTTAAACATAGGGGAAATCCAGTGGTATTTCCAAATAGGTTTGTAATCCAGTGGTATTTCCAAATCGGTTTGTTCATGTGTGAATTGCATACAATAACACTCCTTAAAATCTCCCAATAGTGTTTACATAACGTACACGGAAGCACCAAGTATAAATCAGAGTCTGATATGCAGAGTGGTCCTTGCAAACTCTATTGGAGGCTTTGGCTGTGACTGCCCAGCAAGAAATCCTTTTAACCCAAAAGTAAGGATATAACCTTGTGTCTAGCAGCGTGGGAGAAGGAAATAGAGACAGTCGTCTCAATGGCATTATGCAGGAAGGCACTATCAATTCTGAGTAGCTGGCCTGCCACTCACTTAGACTTGTACTTGGAATGCCCAGGCCTGAGGCTGTAGTTAGTACGGTTATTAGAACAACCAGCACCACACTCCAGTAGCTGCGATGAATGTGGCTACTCTATTTTGCCAGGGACGGAGCTTGGTACTCTGCAAATCATTCCATTTCTTCAATGGCATCCAATTTCTTGACATTTACAGCATCCTTCTCTGGGTATCTCTCATCGCAGCCTGAATCAAGAGAACGTGAAGAGAACACTGGGTTCATACACTCAAAACCAACCCAATACAGAAGGCAGCACTGACAGCAACAAGAGCTGCTGAACATTGAGGACTACGCTGATGGGTCACACCCCATTCTCTGGGTTTGGAAACATCCAGGGTTTGGATCACACAGGAGCCCTACACATGGGAGTTCCAGAAGGGGTGCCATGTGGGAGGGGTCCCATTCCACTCAGGACACACCCTGTCCCCCTCCCCAGAGGAACTCTTGTGTGGAGCAAAGGAAAGAAGTCCCAGCTGCAGCTTTGGAAGAGAGACAATGGTCCTGAACAACCCTTTCTTCCTGGCCTCAGAGTCTCCAGTTTCCCTGATCCCAGAAGCTAAGGGGTTCTGTGCTGGTTGTAGGTGACCTGAGAGGAGTCTCAATCAAGGCCTTATGTGGGTCCCCAAGATGGTAGTGGGTGGCCAAGAAGGGTCTGCAGGAGCTCCTACGCACTCAAGCCACAAGTGGGTGAACGAGTTGCCTCCTGCCAGAGATTTGGTGAGTCCTGGATGCTCCGCATTCACGGGGTAGGTTCACTGTGCCAGATACTTCTTCTTTGCTATGTGGAAAGCCAAGATCGGGGAACCTGGCCACCCAACGCCCACCCCCTGTATGCAGGCTTCCCAACGGGGGACTGTTACATCCAGCATCCCTGGGTGAGACCCGGGCCCTGGCAGGAAGAGATCTGTGTCCTATCAGCTCCTCCCACATGACAACCCCAGCTCGTGCTCCCACAGCCAATGCTCCTCAATCCTCTCTCATTAAATGATGGGTCAGAGGAGAGGGGTGGCTGTGGTGGCCCCCAGTAATCAAACATCTTCAGTGGATGGAGAATCATAGAGGTAGGAGCCTAGAGTTCTAGAAGTACATAGAGCCAACAAGAGATAAAGCCTTCTCACTGGAGACATTTTGAATTGTACGGAACTTGCCGGCAGGTGTGTTAGAGGCTCTGTATGAGGCACAGGAGCTGCTGCTCCACCAAGACAAATGTGACGCAGGCGCCTCACTCCCCATGCATTGCCTAAAGGACAGGCTTAAATTCAAAAGCTTAGGATTTGTAATTGGAGTTTTCAAAGCTAGAAGGGTGTGGTGATGAACACAGTTCAAACAAGCAAACACACAAAACAGGAGAAAGGTTGCTTCGACAGAGAGAAGTTGAGTGTGCGCAACAGACAGGAGGCAGCTGGCCCACGGTGAGGCTGAAACGCAGAAGGCACAAGGCGAGTAGTTTGTCACTCGGAACCACAGACCAGGGACTGCTCTACACTCTAAGGCTGCCGGGGGAGAGGGCCTAGACTTAACTGCTAGAGAGCTTAAGGAAGTTTTAATTAGACTTGAACAGCAATTAGGAGTCATTGCAGAGGGAGGATTCAATAAAAATAATGCTTTAGGGAGAAAAGGAGCTGGCGTAGTGCGTGAGACAGGTTGTAATGGGTTGTAAGAGTGACGAAAGTCAGATTAGGTAAGAAAGAGGAAGGCAGGGCACACTGGACTCTGTGGTCAGCCAGAAAAGTCTGAAAAAATAACTGTGTGACAACAGTTGTGGGAGCAGGAAAAAAAAAAAGGAATATAAAATGGAGAAACCATGACTTCCTTTGGATGGATCAAATGGAAAGGAGGGGAGGGAAGGAAGAAGGAGGTAGAGAAGGAAAAGAAAGGGGATGAGGAGGAGGAGCAAAAGGAGGACGAGGAAGAGGAGCAAAAGGAGGAGGTGGAAGAGGAGGAGGAGGAAGAGGAGGAGGCGGAAGAGGAGGAGAAGAGGAGGAGGCGGAAGAGGAGGAGGAAGAGGAGAAGAAGAAATGGAGAAATCTGTTTAGTTTTGGATGTGTTAGACTATCTCAATCTCTGTTTCTCTCCTCTGTTGCGCTCTATCTCTTTGTTTCTTTCTTCCTCTTTTCCTTCCCCCACCCCTTCTTCTTCTCCCCACTCTAGCTCCCCCTGCCAGCCCCACACAATGAAGCCACTAAGACAACATGGTTTCAGTAACATTTATCCCTTAAAGCCACTCAAAGGCTGAGCTACTCAAAATAACAATTTCAATTCAAGGATATTTTATTATATACCTACTCCGTCTGCCACCATCCTAAGCAATGTCTCTGTGACTAAGGAAATTTAAAGGGAAGGAAAAATTAATATCACCAGAGGCCATAAAGTTTTCACTACCCATAATATCAAAAAAAAATCTCCATAACAGAACTGCAGCCAGTCTTCTAGTAATTTCCTAGGAAGCCAGCTTAATGTTTATCACGTGTCTTTCACTTGTATACTGTCTTTTTGTTTCCAGTAATTTTTATTAAACTGCCAAGTGGGTATAATCCCGTCCTCCAGACTTCTTGAGAGGCCGAGGAGCTGAGATAGGCCTGGACAGCATAAGGAGACTCCCTCCCCACCTCCTACACATCTTGAAAGCATCAAAGTCTATTTTAAAAGAAATCTAGACACTCCATAAAGTTTCC
This sequence comes from Cricetomys ansorgei, assembly GCA_026225945.1. Lineage (NCBI taxonomy): Eukaryota > Metazoa > Chordata > Mammalia > Rodentia > Nesomyidae > Cricetomys > Cricetomys ansorgei. The sequence goes on along the minus strand of JAMJFZ010000239.1, from coordinate 39,725,941 downwards.
TTTTAAATAGGCCCAGCTAATAAAACGATAAGGGTTAATTTTGAAAATTCATTTGTTTTTATTTACTACTGTTTCTCAGAGCACCAAGATCCTTCTCCAAGATTTTTTGCTTCTTGTGAAGAATGACCTACGAATTGTTTTGAATTAGGAAAAAGGAAAGAAATTCAACAGAGGCTAGCTGAATATAAGCATATCAATATTCTCTTGAGTTGGAAGCAAGGTAAATGATACTCCTGGTTTTAAACGCAGAATGTCAGAAAAGGTGAAAGTTTTTATTCTAAAATAATGAACGAGATAAAAATGTCCACTCTTCAGCATAATATGATAAATTCTAACTTAGAACAATTATGGGGAAAAAAGACATTCAAATTAGGAATGGAGAAGCTAAATCATATGCAAAAGATATGATCTTGTACATAGAAAGCCTAGACGTCACTGGAAAGCTATTAGAGCTAGAAACTGATGTCAGTAAAGTTGCAAGACATAAAATTAGCATACAAAACAGAGTTACATTTCTATATACTAAGAGCAAAAGATAAGTGAAATTAAGAAAGCAACTTCAGGTTGGTCCATAATGGCAGGCACCCCTTTAATCCTAGCAGAGGCAGGCGGATCTCTGAGTGCAAAGGCAGCCTGGTCTACAGAGTGAGTTCCAGGACAGCCAGAGCTCGTAAAGAACTCTGTCTCAAAAAACAAAGACAACAAATGAAAAGAAAAAAAAATTAAACTTATAGTGGCATAAAATATTTAGGAAAAAAATTAACCGAGAAGCTAAAAGCTCTAACTGAAAGCTTATGATATGATTTTTCAAAATAAAGAAATCACAAGTGAACATAATCCACATTCACATATTGGAAGAACTGACATAGCTGAAGTGAGCACATTACCCAAAGCAATCTACAAATTGAGCAATTCCCATCAGAATTCAGTGACATTTTTAACAGAAAAAAAAATTCAATTGGAACCATAAAAAACCCCAAACAGCCAATGCACTTTTGATAAACAAACAAACAATCAAAAAAAGAAAACCTGGAACTATCATACTACCTGGTATCAAAAAAAGTCCCCAAACTACAGTATTCAAAATAGGATGGCATTAACATTAAAACGGGAGTATGGACTAATAAAATAAGATGGAAATAAACCTATTTGTAACCAATTAAGATTTGACAATGTTGTCAAAAACACATCAGGAAAAAAACAATAGTTTCAATAAATGATGCTTAGAAAATTAGAAGTCCACATGCAGAAGGAAGAATGGAACCCTTATCTCACTCTCCACATAAAGACACACCTGAACTGATCATATCACTTATTTTGGTGTTGTGGGGTGAACCCAGAGCTTCACACATGCTACATGAGGCCCTCCTGCTGAACTACCTCCCAGGCCTGGAATAAAGATTTAAATATAAGATCTGAAACAACTAAAACCACTAAGAGGAAACACACGGGGGCAAGCTTCTTGAATTTTTTCTTGATGATTCTTAAATATATAACCCCCAAAGCAGTCAATAAAAGCAAAAATAGATAAATGGCTTTACATCCAAGGAAAAAGCTCTTCTACAACAAAAGGAATAATTCTTTTGTAGAGAAGACAATCTTTTGAATAAGAGGAAATTTTAGAAAATATAAATCTGATAAGTGGTTAGTATTTAAAATATATAAGAAACTCACTCAGTGGTAAGGAAATAGATAGCTTAGGTGTTTTGTTTTTTGCTTGTTTGTTTGTTTCGTTTTGTTTTAAATGGGCAAAGGACTGAAATAGAAGAAAACAGAACTGGCCAGCGAGTGTACGGAAAAAATATTCAATCGTAGCTCACCAAGAAAATACAAGTGGTAGGGTGCTATTGTCTCACACCTGTAAGAACGACTGTTATTAAAATGACAAAAGATAAGAGATATTGGGAAAGGGAGAAAGTAAAAAGAGAATCAATACACGTTACTAGAGGAAACGTGAATTAATTCAGCCATTCTGGAAAACAGCATGTGAATTCCTCAAAGATTAAAAATAAATCTTCATGTAACCCAACAATCCTATTTTTAGATGTATAAATCAAAAGAAACGCAATTGCTATGTTGTATATGTATCTGTCCTTCCATATACAGTGTAGCATTACTCAAAAGTAGCCATGATACAGAGTAAGCTTAAGTGTCCATTGATGGGTGAGAATGGATAAAGAAAAAGTTACACCCACCCCCACACAAAATGGAATACTATCTACACCCATATCATCCAAAATGAGTCCAAACTCATGTAACATGAAATGCTATCGTCTTCTAAGAACCAGGTTTATTTGTGGTAATCTGTGTTGTTCCCATTCAACAAGGATAAACCTGAAATACAGTAAACAATGGAAATAAACCAGGTAAAGAAAGATAAACACCACATGATTTCACCTACAATCAATAAGAAAGTTTCACTTACAGAGCAGAGAGTTGGTTGCCAAGATTGGGAAATGAGAACGAGTTACTAAAAGGTACCCACTTTCAGTTGTACAAGCAGAAATAAATCTGGGTAGTTTAGTGACGATAATTAGTGACATAGACTTGAAGATTGCTAACGATTATTCTCATAAAAAATAGGTATACATACATTATAAAATATATATTTGTAAGATGATATGTTAGTAAGCTTGATTTAATCCTTCCTTTATGTGTGCCTATATCAAAGCACAGTATTGTATTCTGTAAAAATACATAGTTTTCAGTTTTAATTATACCGTAATGCAGTTTGGTGGGGGGGACAGGAACACAGACAGCATGTGGCATTACACTTTTCTCCTGCTCCAGGACTTCCCACATGCATCAGTGCCTCCCTCAGGCACCTGGACATTTCACAGGGACCCAGATATCCCATAATCACCTAGACACCCACAGGCACCAGGGGATCCTCAGACACTTGGACATCACACAGGCACCCAGTCTTCTCGTAGGCAACTATGGGCATTTGGTCATCCTGACAGCACCCAGACATCCCCCAGGCATCAGGGTCACCCAATGGTACCAGGGTATACTACAGGTGCCTAGACATCCCGTAGCACCCCCCTCCCCCAACATCCCTTAGGCACTGGGACATCACACAGACGCCTAGTCATCTGACAGTCATCCAGGCCTCCTGCAGGCACCTGGGCCTCCCACTGGCACGTTGGGTTCCCACAGGCACCCAGACATCCTGTAGGTACCAAAACCTTCCGCAGGGAGCAGGACCCTCCACGGGCACCAGGGTATCATACAGGCATCCAGACATCCCATAGGCACTATGGCATACTCCCCCAGTCTCCAGGGAATCCCACAGATGCCTGGGTATCATGCAGACACTGGGCTGACCCACAGACATGCAGGCATCCTTCAGGTACACGGACTTTCTGAAGGCACCAGGGCCTCCCAGGGTGTCTGGAGTTCCCGAAGGCACCCAGACATCCTGCAGGCACCAGGACATGCAACAGTCACCTGGGCCTCTCACAGGCATCTGGAGTTCACATGTAATTATATATTATGATACCCCTAAATAAAGTATTTTAAAAAATGAAAGTATTATAAGTTGGTACCACTTAGGAAGTCAAAGCTTCGGAAATTAGTAAAAAAAAAAAAAAGTTTCATTTGCAAAAGGGCTTCATGCAGTGCATACTTGTAAGATAAAACATATAAAATCAAATATGATCTTGCCGCATCTTAATTTAAAAGGTGATTAAACCCAATTGTGGAAACCCTGCACATTCAGCACACAGTAGAATAAGTAAAGCCTTGGCAACATGCTATTCCTAGCTGTGACTCCAGTTTACCTTCTCCTCTCTTCCCCACCAGCAAGGACCTGCTGAACATTATTTTCACAATTTCCACACCTCTCATATTTTTACACATATATCTGTATTCTCAAGAGTTTGTAATATTTAAAAAAAAAACTGTCTACATGGCCTAACACTTTTAAATAAAGAACACTTCATAAAAAATATCTCAAGTGCAAAGAACAAATAGATATTTTGTATATTCTGCCATGCTTCCCAGACTCACATCATGAGACTTACTTCCCAGACCTTTATATATCTTCAAAACCAGTTATATATCCAAAATTAAAATGCTCCAAAGCAAAGCAAAAGGAAAGAATATATAGTAATAGCAACATTCATGTTTTGCCTTTTGTTCCTTACCATATGGAGGACTGGATATACAGTCTCACGTACGGTAGGCAAGTGCTCTGCCACCAAGATACTTCCTCCAGTGCAAAGGCTATATTTTACAATTTAGTCAAATTAGTCGTAAAAGTAAGTCAAAGAGTTTAGTATTTGTCTTAGTGGCGTTTCCATTGCTGTGATAAAATATCGTGACCAAGGTAATTTAGAAAAGAAGGTGCCTAATTGGGTTAGAGTCCATGATGGGGAGCAGAGGCGTGGTGGCTGGAGCAGCTGGGGGCTCACACCGAAAACTGCAAGCAGGGACAGAGAGCACACACCCCTCTGACAGAGCCACACTTCATCTTTCCCAAATGGTCTCCTAAATGGGGACCAACTAGTCAAACACGTAAACCCCCACGACATATGTACGTACTTAAACAGAATTTTATGGGGTTTTTTTTATGTTCACTAGTAAAATGATTTTTAAAATGAATTTTAAATCTTTATTGTTAAGATTACAATAAAATTACAACGTGTGTGCCTTGCCTTTCCTTCATCTAAGCCTCCAGTATATCCTCTCTACTTCCTTCCAAATTTGTGGCTTCTTTTTAAATTGCTGTATGTATCTGATGCCTGTGGAGACCAGAGGAAGGCCTGCGATACCCTGGAGCTGACATTGTGAATGGTTGTGAACCGCCATGTGACTGCTGGGAATCAAACCTGAGTCCTTTGGAAGAACAAGTGCTTTTAATTGCCAAGCCATCTCTCCAGCCTGAATTTCACGTTCTAACAGTTGTCCCTTCAGGAATACACGCTGATAAATAGAATTCCATTTTCATTTTGAGTATTTTATGGGTATCAAAAGATTTGTGATCACTTACTTATATTGTAAATATGAAGGGGATTTGGAAGTAAAAATGCACTCCTTTGTCTATGATAAATCGTACAGTGTGGCAGGCTGTTTCCAGAGATTGCCACAGCAATAACTCCACCCATGTGCTTCCTAGAATAATGGTTCCCATTTGTCATTAAGTGGTAGGGTTATTCTCACCAGCATTCCTATGTAAGCAAGGCTGTTCCTTATTTTGGTTAAATCCTTGAGTCAAAATGACTCTATGGAAATTAAAATCTTGTACTTTAAGAAATCTCGAAACTTTACTTTTCACTGTTGGAAACAGCAAGGAGAGAGAGAACTGAGGTGTCCCAGGGAACAACTCAGCTCCACCTAAGGCCACCAGGATACAACCATATGAGCAAGAACAGAAGAATTTCCCAAATCCATGAACACATGAGGATAATGACAATAAATCATTACTACTTTAAGGTGCACATTTGAGGTAGATCCAAGGAAGCAGTAAGTATCTGAAAGTAATGTGTGAGCAAGTCTATCCTGTAGATTTTGTATACTTGTACTATAGGTAAAGTCATAAGAAAAAGTTTCACATAGAAAGTTTTGTTTTTTTGTTTTATCAAAACTATGTTGTAGTAAAACTCAACGTGTAAAGGTTCCTTCTCCAACTCAGACCACTGAGGTACATCAGATATGAGTGAATGACAGCATTAAAAGAAAGTTTCAAACACCAAATGATAATGTGTGACATCTGCCAAATGTCTGGTAAACCCTGACATGCTCTGATTGCCAAAATTATTTGTAATTCCCACAAGAACTTGTAATCCGTGAACACAGATAGTTGACCATTTCCAGAAGAACCTAAGTAGATGCATATTATGTGTTAGTTACTTTGATTGATGTTCTTAGTTGGAGGAGAATTTGAATCAAGCAGGAATAGTATTTGAAAATATTCTAGCAGCATTTGATAATAAAGGCAGAAGGAAGAGGGACAGCATTTTCTGCAATGACCAGCTGAAAAGTACAACAGGAACGCACCCATTATAGGGAACAAGATTGAAGAAGAATTGAAATAATAACATACTAGCTCAGAAAAAAATCAGCACTTAGGAGACAGAGGCAAGAGGTTTTAAACCAACCTGATGTATATAAAAAGAAATTGTCTTAAAAAAAAGTAGTATATGACTATCAGAATGCTTATATTTGCAAGCAATTGTAACCAAATAAAATAGGCTTGACAGAGTAAAGTAAATCACTGGATTGTAAAATAAATAAATTTTATTTTGTGTACACATGCTGGGTATGGAACTCAGAGCCTCATGTGTGTGAAGTGGGCACTCAGCTACATGAACTGTATCCTCAGTGGAAGACAGGAATTATTTGGTCTAGGGAAGTACAGAATAAAAGACTCTGAAACGGGGAGCACTATGGTAGCCACAGGTTGAAAAGGTCCATTTGAGACCCAGGATTAATCTCATTTCCACCATTTGAATCCTTGCACCTGGATTCACAGTGGCACTGTGGAAGTGCTCTGGCAGGTCAGACAGTTCACAGGGAAATCCCTAAAACCCAGAGTCCTGCAAGTCATATCTCCTGAGAGTCTGACAGGGGTGTTTTCCTGGAGAAAGTCAGACGGATAAATCAGAAAGGATTAAAATGTGTCTGAGTGGGGAAAAAATAAAAATTAAAAAGAAAAAGCTCTCTATAACTAGTGAACTTTTATACACAGTAATACATATCCCTAAAAGTAAATGAACTTGTATCTTGGCTTCGCAACTTAGCAAAGCAAATTTTACTTTTATGAACTATAGAAGTCAAGATTACCAGTATTCTCCCAAACTACAGGTTTCCATTTCTTACTACAGACCTTCCTCTAACACTATTAGAATATTGGAAGATTTTATATCAAAAATGTACTTATTTGAAATTCCACAACATTCTTAATGAAAAAATATTATCTGCATAATTACATTAACTGATTCTGAACTACATTACCACTAATGATGCTAATAGAATTAGTCCAGATGCAAACTATAAAAACATCCATTATCTTTTGTCCTTGAAGGAACTTCAAGAATTGCTTCGTTTCTTGCAGGAAGCCAACTAGTAATTCCTTTCATTTTGTAAGCTGTTCTACAGAGTGTCAGAAATGTCCCTGAAAATACACCCCACTATTCTGCACTTTTTTCTTGTGGCCCAATTTCATATATAACAAATCTGGTTGATTTAGTGAATTATAGTGCTATAGTGACTGATCAAGATTTTTATTTTTCTTCTTAGTTCGGACCTATGCTACAGATATCAGGAAGCACTCTGCACAACAAAGATGTCTTTGAAGAAAAGTAATGTTTTCAGTGTATTAGATAAAAATTGAAAATAGGTCTTATTGTATACAAATACTATGCTAGCATATGGAATTAAAAAGAGCTGCAGCGATAAAATATTTAAGTATTCTGGGTCTCAAGTCAATAAAAAAAATCCCTACCAAAAGGGGTGTTTATTGAAAAAAATGTATGACAGACAAGAGCACAGACAAGAGCAAGCCTTCATAGAAAGCAGTATATTTTAAATGAGACTAACATTCAGATTCAGTCACCTGCATGGTGACTCATGCCTGTAGTAACAGACGCTGAGAAGGCAGAGATAAGAGGAATGACTGCTATATCTCAATGGTAAGGAACATGAGATGCAGACCCCTCTACCTTTGCCTGGTTGTAGTATTATGCTGCTGGCTGCTGTGGTTGTCCAGCCAGGAAGACAAGGAGGCATTTTCATACATGCAGACCCTGCCAGACCTCAGCAGAGGGAACCACCATCATGGCAATCACCGTCCTTGACAGTGGAACCCCAAGCTCTGAGCTCAGATGTTTTTATTGATTCAGAATTCCTCAGGTATAGATCATATGCAATCAAACCTCCCCCGCAGAAATCCACCACCTGCAAACAATACAAAACGCCAAGGCCTATGCATTCCTTTTTCCAACAGTGCCCAAAAACAATTATCTTAGTTTAAAGATAAAGTTTAAAGATAAATTTCCACAATGTTTCCCTTTTTCTGTATAAAAAAATTGCTTTGCCTTCACAACACAATTTAACACTACACCAGCAAATTCATTTACAAAGAAACAATTATGAGGCTTCTAATGCACATGACAAAATGAAACCAAACATCTATCAAGCTTTTCACAATGTCTTTGGACAGCAGAAAAACATTATCAATGTCCAGTTATCTGGAATTCACTCACGATCTTTCAGGCTCCTCCAAAGGGCTTAAGTCACTTCTCTGTCTCTGCCCTTTGCAGCACACACAGCTTGACCTCCAGGCACTGGCTGACTCCACTCCACCGCTTCTGCTGTTCTTGGTGGTCGTCCCATGGTACTAGCATCTTCAGAAACTGCTGGGGTCCCTTGCTGCAACTGGGCTGCACTTTCACCAATAGCCTCTCCTGGGCTCTCTTCATGGTGCCAAGCCTCAACTTCTGTGCACGACCCCTTCAATCTGGGCCTTCAACTGCCACTGAGGCTACACCTTCACCAATGGCCTCTTCTGGCCTCTCACAGTGCCAAACCTCAGCTGCTCTCCAAAGACCCCTTCATGCCTTCAAAGCTAATACCGTCTGGGTGACTCTTACAGTACCAAGTACTGCTACCAGCACAAGATGCAACCTCAGCCAGTTCTGGAAAACAGTTTCTATGTGCTGACCCTTAGGAAACACTTTCCAGATTTTAAGGTAGAGTCTGGTTTGCAGGAAAAACTACTCCTTGTCTGCAGGAAGAGTTCCCTTATGGATGATCTCATCATGATCACCAGTGCCTGGACTGCTTGTAGTCAGGTTTGCAGGAAAACAAACAAACAAAAAACAAAACAAACAAGCAAACAAACAAAACCTTCAGTTTAACTAAGTGGCTTTTTGGCTCTAAGTCTTGACTTCCACAACAGCAGGGGTCCTGGGCCTGTGGGAAGAATACACAGTTGAAACTTTCTGGCAGTTTGGTGCTTTATTTCTCCATTGCTGTGGGGAAACATACACCCATCTTCATAGACCTCAAACACAACATCTTGAGCTTCACATACAAACAACACAGTTATCAGAAAAGTCAGTTTGTGAAACAATACACTACCACCAGTGGCAGGAGGGAACACTGGCTCCATGATCAGGAAAAGCAATTAGAACCTTGCTTTTTACTGCTCCCAGCTGAATTCTTTATCTCTAAGGGCCTCCATTCTTTCTTTCTCATTTATTTATTAATTTCACAGACTTTCTCTCTCTCTCCCCTCTTCCTTCAGGAGCCTCCAATTAATACCTTAATCTCTATCCTTAGGTAGCTTTTCTGAGCGTACTTTACCAGACTCTGTGAGGTCTCCAGTTGTTTTCACGTTGGATTATCTGGTATGATGTCAGGCCCCACGTTGCAAGCACCATTTGTTGCTGTTAGGCTACTGTGACATGGCTCATCAAGGAAGACAGGGAGGCCTTCTCAGAGGTGGAAACCCTGCCAGACCTCTGCAGAGGGAACCACCATTCTGGCCAATGCCATAGACAGGAGAATCCTGAGCATCTGAGCTCAGGTGTTTTTATTGATCCAGAACTCCTCAGGTGTTCTACTGATAGCACATGCAGATCATAAGCAATCAAACATCCCCCACATAAATCCAACACCTGCAGGCAATACAAAATGCCAAGACCTATGTATCCCTTTTTCCAACAGTGCACAAAAACAATGATCTTAAACACAACTAAAGATAAACTTCCACAACACCCGGTTGTATAACATAGACATACATGTGAAAGACTTCGAATCCTGTTGTTTTTTTCTGTGTGTAATTGTAGCCACAGGCATTTTGTGACATTGCTAGGATTTTCTACAGAAAGATCCAGAACCATCAAGATGACAGAGAGAGTAAAAGCACTTTCCCTACGAGGCTGATGACATGAGTTTGCTCCCCAGATCCCACAGTGAAAGAAGAGGACCAGTTTCCAAAACTCATCCTCTGCCCTCCACATACGCAATGGCACAGGAGATAATAAATCTGTAAAAAGAGAGCCAATATAGGTATCCATTAAAGAAAGAGCTATTATAAAGTATTGGCTTGCATGACTATAGAGACTGTCAGGGCCAAAACTTACAGAGTAGGCTGGTAGACTGAGATCCAGAAGAACCAGGGCTGTGTGGCCACAAAAAGCTGGGGCTGTAGGGCTAGTGTTCCAACATGAGTCCCGAAGCTGTCTGCTGTAGAACTAGAAAAAAATCAGTGCTGGAAACCAAGTTCAAAGGCAGCCTCTCAGAGAAATGCTTTGCTGCAGTCTTTTATTCTCTGGTGTGCTTTTTAAATGATAGGATGAGGCCCAATCACACTGTAGAAAGCAATGCTTTACTTAAAACTTAATTCTGGGTCTCATTATGTTGCCCAGGTTGATAAGAACGTCTGGCTCAAGTCACTCTCCACTGTGTCCCAAGCAGGTGAGAGTCCGCTTATGTGCCGCCAGGCAGGGCGTTGATTTAAATGTTAACCTCAATGGAGCATATTCCCCCAGAAGCATCCGGAATAGTATTTACCCAAACATTTTTTCATCCTGTGGTCTGACCATGTCGACGAATTAAAATCCACCATCGTGAGGTTACCCACTGTCCAGTTCCCTGAACAGAAAGTAAAAATGTTGCAGGATCACTAAGGATAAACATTAATGTGATGCCACTCTCATTGCTACCTGGTCATGATTTCAGATATCGGACATCGATTCACTCCACCCGTCCCCTCCCAGAGACCATTCTATCGTTTTTTTAAGGGCCTCACTTGGCCTGAAACTCACTTCATGGACCAGAATGGTATTAAACTTACAGAGATCCACCGGCCTCAGCCTCCCAAGCACTGGGGATAAAGGTGTGCACCACCACGCCTGGTCCATTCTGTCATGGCACCCATGTCAGGATGTGGCAAGACGAGTAAATTCCATCACTCTGCTCCGATTTTCTATGAAGTTAGGTCCTCAAGGTATAAAACACTAAAAATAGTAGTGAGTAAGATAGTCTACAGCTACAGATAATGGCTTGGCAGACGCATTGCATACAGGGAAGATGTGGAAGTTTATTTTTAGTTACATGTAAAATAATTGTTTTGTGCACTGTTGGAAAAAGGGATGCACAGGCCTCGGCATTTTGTATTGTCTGCAGGTGCTGGATTGCTGTGGGGGATGTTTGATTGCTCATGATCTGCACCTGAGGAGTTCTGAATAATGAAAACACCTGAGCTCAGATGCTCGGGGTTCCACTGTCGATCAAGTACGGCGCTGGTCAGGACGGTGGTTCCCTCTGCTGAGGTCTGTCAGGGCTTCCACCTACGAGAAATGCCTCCTAGTCTTCCTTGGTGAGCTGCCACAGCAGCGTACTCCTCCAGGAAGGTACAACCATATGCCAAAGATAACAAAATGCTGTGTCCTCCACTGATGGTAGCGGCCAATGTGATCAACCCGTCACCCAGCACAATAGCATATTAGCTGGTGTCTTACACGACAAATTAAGTCTACTGGCTATAAAATGATATGAGTCCATTAGATATGGGAAGAATTGATTTTTCTATATGCTGAAAATAGATCCCACAAGATGGCCTGATTCAACTTTGAATAAGTTATAGGTCATCAGGAGAGTCTCCTGGGACTAAGAGTGTTTTGTGTTGATCTTAAGTTCTCGGGACAGGTGTTAATCCAAACATGTCTGTTGGTCATCACAGTGTACTGACACACAGGGCCCATTTAGGCAGAGGAGAAGGCAGTAAGCAATTAGCAGAGAAGTACAGGCCGGCAAGGGGAAATGGCTGAATAAGTGATCTGCATTGTAGTGACTTAAGTATCTTGCCACTAAAGGAGATTTGCACATTTAAAGACCTTTCCTCGCTTCAGTTTTTAAAGTGCTTTGGATACTGTCAAACCTCAGTCATGTTCTGGGCAGGTAGATTTACAAGGCATAAAAATCTCTGCCACTACAAAAGGTTTCAGAAGGCGCTGAGAAGCCAATTGCACTCCCAGTTATCTAATAGCTGTTCCTCTGCACAGAAGATTCCTGGTTTCCAGGGAAAACCCAGAGTGAGCGCCCGTTTGTGTTTCTATCCCAGATGTACGGCCCAGGAGGGTAAGTACCAGTTTAATGGGAATGTAAATCTGGTGTCTTACACTAGCAAAGCATTCATAGCAGGAGTTTCCTGTCTCAATTAGGTAATTAAAACTTGTTGAAATGAAATACCAACTTTCAATTGCCATAATTCAAAATAAAGTGGCACACATAATTAAAAAAATCGACTAGGGAAAGATGGAAAGAATAAAGTTTGTAAACAGGATGATAAATCTAAAAGTGATAAAATGAATTTCAAAATGGATGGGAAATTAAGAGGAAATAAAGCTACCTTTGAAACACTGCCCAACTTATAAAACTTGGATCTTAAGTGTGGTGTACTATCCTGGAGACGGGCCAAGCTCTAGATAATTTCCAATATTTGTTCAGCAAATATTTATTGAGTATCTACTGTGTGCCAGGTAGCTATTTCAAGCCTGGCAATATAGCAATGTACAAAATAATCTTTGTGCTTACACAGCCTAAAAATATAGAGCAGTAGATACAGTGAATATATTATGTGTCAAATATTATAAGCACTACAAATAAAATAGAGCAGCTTCTAAATACTAAATACCAAGTACTAGTGATTGATGGTATAGGCTAACGTGCTATTGCATTTTTCATGATCAATATAATACAGGATTATCTGCGTCAATAGTATATTTAAAATTTTTAAATCTTATTATTTCGTATTTATGGGTGTTTTGCTGGCACATATGTAAGTGTACCGCTAAGGGCGTCACCTTGTCAGAAACTAGAGCTACAGGCAGTTGTGAGCCTCCATGTGAGTGCTAGGAATTGAACCCAGGTCCTGTGGAAGAGCAGCAGGTGCTCTGAACTGCTGAGCCATTTTACAGGTCCAGTGTCTTAATTAGTCTTTTCATTACTGTGATAGAGCACCGTGACCAAAAGCAACTTTAAGGAGAAAGAGTTTACCTCCTCTTAAAGCCTGTATTCCATCATCCAGAGAAGTCAGGGCAGGAACATGGAGGCAGGAACTGATGCAGAGGCCATGGAGGAATGCTATTGAGATCTGAACAAACTCCACTGCTTCAGTGGCCCTGCCTTCCCTCAGGATGGATGGTGTCTTCTAAACTGTGAGCCAAAATAAACTCTTCTTCCCTTGTCTTACTCTTCTATTGCTGTGATAAAACACCATGACAAAGGATGCCAGTAATATGTTTTTAAAGATTTATTTTATTTTTAAGCGTATGTGTCTACATATCTGGGTTGGTGTAGGCCACATGAAACAGGTGCCCACAGAGGCCAGAAAAGGGTGTTGGATCCCCTGGAACTGGAGTTACAGGTGGTTGTAAGCCACCTCCCTTGGGTGCTGAGAATTAAACTGGGTGTCCTGGAAGAGCAGAAGACATTCTTGACTATGGAACCAGCTCTCTAGCCCCAAAGGTCTAATTTATTTTTTAGCTTAGTGCATGAGTGGGAGGAGTAATCAAAATCAAGCACTTCAGCAGGTATCAGGGTACAAAGCTAGGGTGTGTATAGGAAGGATGAGTTAGAATGAGAAGATTTTACAGGAAGTCAGGGCAAAGATGTTTGCTGTTATTCTGAATTATTTTAAACACAAATAATAATGTAGAGGAATAGCCCTGTGTGAAAGATAGGGTCAACATTCCAGGAGCTACAAGTGTGGTCTGGATGGAATGTAGACACACCTTTAATCCAGTATCCAGAAAGAAGTGGTAGAAAACACCTTTAATCCCAGTATCCAGAAGGCAATGGTGGTCCATGCCTTTAATCCCTAGAAAAATAGAGTGGAAGCAGAAAGCAGAAACCCCACACCTGGTCTCTTTTCTCCCCATTCCTGTCCCCCTAGCCCACCTACACCATGTGCTTCATTTCGCCTTTCCCAGGGATATCCCTCCTTGTTGCTTAGTCTCTCTGGGTCTGTGGATTGCAGCACCTAAGATTTAGTAACAACACATAAGTAAGTGCAAGCCCAATTTTTCTTTCTGGGACTGGGTCACCTCACTCAGAATGACTTTTTTTCTATCTAGTTCCATCCATTTGGCTACAAAATTCATTTAAAAGTTGCATCAGCAATCTTTAAATCTCACTCATCCCAGCGTCTCACCCCTCTCTATTGGATCTCCTCCGACAGTTCTCTGACGCCCTAATGGTAACTGCTATTTTCACTAAGCTTGTTTTTCTCCTATTCCTACCTTTAGGGACTGAGATCGTACTTCACATGAATGCCTTTCATTCCTTGTTCCCCAAAGGTGATTGGAGTTGATGGATTCCTTTTTTTAAGTTACCATTGCTTTATTTGCATGCCGGGCCTATTCACTGGTTGTAGTTGCTTCTACTTGTACTCTGCTCTCTGCTCTCGCGTGGTACTGGAGATTGTGCCTGGCGCTTTGGGCACACGTGCTAAGTTTTGAGTTACTGAGATCCACGCCCAGTCCAGGGGGCAGGAATTACACCTCAATTACAACCTACTTGTACTTGAATATTGTAAATGCTTCCACCCGAAAAGTAAAAAAATAAAATGGCATTAAAAATAATCCAAACAATGTCCTAGCCTTGGATACACAAGTCCCAGTTCAGAAACAAGAAACACAAAACGCTGAAGCGCCATGGCTCTTCCCAAATTGCCAGCTCCGCAGTCATTGATCCCAACAGGAGTGAACTGGTTCAAATCCTAGAAAGATGATGTTAAAATATTATAAGAACAATTGAGGAAACCAAAGAGCACATGAGCTCCTGAAGTAATCTAGAGAAAAGAAATAAGCAGCTGAATGAAATAGGGACATCAAGGCGTGAAGTGAGAGAACAGTCCAATGAGCAGATAAAATTCTAAATCCTTACTCTGAGGACTTAGAATGGAGAAGCTCAGCCTATCAGACAAAATGCTCAGTGGAAAGCTAACGCTAACAGCATGGATCAAATGGGAGACAGAATATCAGGATTTGAACACAAGGGAAATGAATTAGGACACTCAGATAATAGGAAAGATAAAATAATGATAAAGTATGAGTCACACAGATGAGATGCAGTAAATGGCAAAAGACCAAAGTTATGAATCATGAACATAAAAGAAGAACCACAATTCAAATTCAACAAAAACATAGCAGACAAAAACAAATTTTAAAAAGTGACAGCCACTGAGACACAGAGGCCATTTATAGCGTCAAACAGACAAGAAAAAAATAAGCTCCTGATTAGCACGGCTAAAATACTCATTACACAGAGCAAAGGAAAAGAACAGGGCTTCAGGAGAGAAGTACCAAGTCACAGTGGAAACAAACCCATAGCAGCAGCAGCAGCAGCAGCAGCAGAATTCTCAACAGAAAAATCAGTTCCAGGATGGCAGAGAGTGATGCATTCCAAACTCTAGGAGATAAAGATGGCCAACACAAATCGTAGCACAGAGAAAGGCTACTGTGGTGGCTTGAATGAGAATGGCTCCCATAGATTCACATTTGAATGCTGAGGGAGTGGCATTAGGAGTGTGGCCTTGTTGGAGTGGGTGTGGCCTTGTTGGAGTGGGTGTGGCCTTGTTGGAGAAAATGTATCACTGGGGTGAACACTGAGGTTTCAAATGCTCAAGTCAGGCCCAGTAATCTCTCCCTCTTCCTGCTGTCTGCAGATCCAGATGTAGGACTCTTAACTCTTCTTCCAGCACCACCAGACTTTTTCCAGTCTGTCTTTGTGCCTGCCATGCTTCTGGCCATGATGACAGTGGACTAAACCTCTGAACTATAAGCCAGCACCACCTAATGTTTTCCTTTATACGAGTTGCCATAGTCATGGCTTTTCACAGCAATAAAAACCTAAGACAGCTATCCTTCACACAGGACAAAGAAAGAACCTTTCCAAGATAAACGCAAACTGGAGTAATTCCTGACCACTGGGCCAGCATGCTACAGATGGTAGTGGAAGAAATCCTACAACAAAGAGAAAGAAAAGCATGTCCACGAGGCCACAGAAAAGATCAAACTGTGTAAGAACAGCAAAGAAGCAAATGAGGATTAGGAAAACGCTAAGTATTAAACACACACACACACACACACACACACACACACACACACACGATTATACATGCTTATAATCTCAATACTGAACAGGCAGGTAGACGCTTGGGGGTTGTTGGCTAGCCAAATTAGCTTAATCACCGAGTTCCAATTAAATGAGAGACTGTCTCAAAAAATAAGGTGGACAGAACCTTATAGACAATTCCCAAGGTTGACCTTTGGCCTTCACATGCATGTGCCACACACGTCAAAGTGCGTATACTCAAACACATACATTCGCACACACAAAAAGCCTGTTACAATGTACAATGAAAAAACCATAATAAAATATATGAAAACACAACAAATCAATGTAATAGCATCAACATATACATTTGTGTCCAAAATCTACAACTCAAAAAATTAAATTCTGAAAAGCCAAATAATCCGACCAATGAATGAGCAAATCGACTGAATACATATTTCTCAAAAGAAGTATAATCGATGAATAAATGCACAGAAAAAAATTTCAGTGTCCCAGCCATCATGGAATTGTACATCAAACCGGCTCCCCAATCTTGGTTATTATCAAGAAAATTAAAAATTATAAATCACAAATGTTTGCCAGCACACGGGTGGGAAAAAACAATTCTTATTCCATATTGATAATGATGCAACTAGACCAGCCCTTACTCATTGCTCGGGTTCCCTACAGCACGAGGTACTGTATAATCCAGGTACCCCATCCTTGGGTACGGCTCAGAAAGACTCTTCATCAGCATGTAAACGACTTACCCACACAGCCCATCTGTATTTACTGTTCACACTATCCAAGTTAGAGAATCAGTTCAGGTGCCCATTAATGGGTGAATGCACTAAGAAAACACAGTGCATACATACGGCAGAGTATTTAGCCATAAGGAACATAAGATCCCAGGACTTGGAAAAACGGATGCAACTGTAGAGTATCGTGTTAAACCAGAGACAAATCTTGTCTCCTTTCTCTCACATAGAGAATCTTGATGGGAAGAAAACGTGGAAGAGAGGGGAGCTCTGAGGAAGAGGAAGGGACTAAAGGTTCCAGGGACCTGAAAAAGTCCTGAGGGCGGATGTGAGGGAAGTTCCTTGCGTGCCTGTGTTGCACCACCGCAGTGGAGCACACTATTCTGAACAGTTAATGAATGCTGGGAAGGAAATTACCATCCCTCAAATCAGCTGGAGCCATGTGCTTTCTATCTGCCACCAGATTCTCAAAGTGTGGACGAGAAATTTACCTTTTAGACACTCTTGCAGGTTTTTCCTTATAAATAATGATGTAAACAAACCTCCCAGTAACAACAGTATTTTAGTAATTTGCATATTTTAAAGCTAGTTAGGTTGAATTGAATATTAAAATTGAAAACAAGAGGAATATCACACTCTATTACTTAATCCCCCATCCATTTTAATAAGGTGGCATATGAATAAAGAAACATTAAAATTCCACGGATCTGCCACAATTCTAAGAAAAATAATGAGTCAAAAGCATAATAAAAATTGGAGAATGTGCTTCGCTAACAAGATGTCCATAAATCAGCATTAGAACGAGAACTGCACTGTTTCGGCGGTGACGGTGGCCTTGGTAATCCTGGGGGCAACTTACTTATTTAACAGATGAAGAGGCGGTGACTACATTTAAATGAAGGGCCTTCATCAGCTCAGCCCTGTCTGTACCACCTTTGCTCTTCTGCCGGACTACTGCATCGTAAGCACCTAGCAACACTCCCACTGGTTTATCTGATGTCTTATGTCCCTCAGAATTCGGTGGTGATCGTATTTGGGAAAATGTCTTTATTTCCCACAACATACAAGTAAGGAGGGTCTTCCCAAATTTTTTTTAGCTTAAACCAATATAATTATTGGTATGTTTCTTGGAAGAGCGCACCAATTGGTTATTCAATACCAAAGGGTCAGTCCTAAAAACATACCTATGAGTAACATTATACAGACTGAGCAGGTTGTCTTATGTGTTTAGGAACACACACACACACACACACGTAACAACAATTAATGAAACAAGAGGCCATGAATTGAAAGAGAGCAAAGCAAAGAGGAGTATATGGAAGGGTTTGAAGGGAGGAAAAGAAAGAGAAAATGATGTAACTGTATTATAATCTCAAACAATTAAGACATTTTAAAAAATTGAAATGTTATTCCTTTCCTCTTGACATATTTTGGCTACTTGGCATGGGACGGGGTACTCACAGTGCACTCTGCTACCTGGTCTGATCTTGTTCAGAAGTACAGGCTCCCAAAGCCTTTGCAGTCATTTACATTGACTCCCTACAGGAAAAGGAACTTATCTAATGATTGGGTTGGCCGAACAATCTTGGCCAAGAGAATGAAACAGACTTGACAACAGCTGTATCCAAGAGGCTTTCCAATTCGTTCCCATCCTTCCTAGCTTGTTGCCGCTGCAGGGACAAATCTTCAGACTAGGCCACAGGTGATATAACCATGAACTTGAACCCCTCTCTGCACAGTAGCTATAGAAACACATGACACGCATGTGACACTTATGAAAAAGACATCCTCGTAGAGGAACACTCAGAATTTTGGTTTAACTGACTAGTTCACTAGTTCATGTTCCCACCCCAGCTGTGGCATACTTGTTTACCAGTTGGAATTGGAATACTTGATGCAGGTGGGTATAATTTGGTTGGGTACAGGCATTCTGGCACCTGTAGCTTGTCTTTGGGATTGAGTGTTGCATGGGTTTATGGGAACTTTTGGTATAGGGCATAAAAGGCCTGAAGCCCCTAGAGTGGAGAGTCGGGGTGGGCGTTGGTTGGTGGTTCGTTGGTTGATGTGAGAACAAAGCTTGGAGAGATTCAAGCTCGGGACAGCCTACAAAGAGGCTGTGAAGATTTCTACCTTTCTGTCTTTCTGTATTAAGGCTGCTTGTAAAAGCAGTAAAGATTTCTATCTTTCCTTTCTCCTTCTGTTGCTCCTAAGCAGTTCCTACTGCTACACATGCTTTTTAGAATTTTAGGTTTGCTACTCACTGTGCCTAATGAACTTACTTGCAAATAGGCCTAAGTTTGAACCAAAGACTTGGTTCAGAGTGGAAAGCTATCAAAAGTATAAACGATGAAGTCCAAGACCAAGAATCTTTCTTATAAAAATGTGTAAATATCAATGTGCCTACACATGCATTAGTGATAGAATGTTTTTATGTAGCTTAGAGCCTGGTACATGATACATATTTGAATTATGGTCATTTGTGCTTAGAAATGGGAGTAATGAATCTATATGACAATTCCATAATGTAAAATCGTACCAACACGTAGAAAGGAAATGTCACAGTTTATCTAGGGATACAATTTTCAAAGCCAATGAAAATTTTCAAACAATGGAACTATAGGGGCTTTTACAAAAAATTACAAGCTCACAAACATTCAATGCTCTGTCAATTTACATGATTTATGTTAGATTTACATCAGCAAAAATAGTTTGCTTCTCCTTACATTTTTTTCAAAGCACCTCTTTGAGAGTCTGCACTTGCTTCAGGTAATTAACTGAACATGCTTGAGAAATCTTTCTTTCTTTCTTTCTTTCTTTCTTTCTTTCTTTCTTTCTTTCTTTCTTTCTTTCTTTTCTTTCCTTCCTTATTACTTTCTTTCTTTTTCTTCAAATATACCCAATGGCGAAGGACTCCACAGGTTTTACGGGCCACATTCCAATAATGCCACCACTTGAGGAAAGCTGCTTATTTTATTATTATGACTTTCCCCAGAAATTATGAGATGGAGGTTTCAGAACTTCATTGACGGTGGTGACCCGGAGCCAATTAATATCAACTCAGAAGAACAAAGGCTGGGATCTCATGCCTCAGCATTAAGTGACTTCATCAAAGACGGCTTCCAATCAGCCATCAGAGACATGCATGACAGACAAGAAAAAAAATGGCAAGCCTGCAAATCAGGGGCTTCTTTTCTCCAGTAAAGTGTTGGTTAATGTTTATTGGTGAGCATCGAGGCTTAGCAAATGCACTGTCTGTATTAGTTACTTCTCTTGTTGCTGTGATCAAATATACTGACAAAGCAATTAAGGAAAAGAAGGGTTTATCTTGGCTCATACTTTGAGGGTACGGCTCACCGCAGCAGGGGTGCCGTGGAGGCGGGAGCTTGAGGTCACATTACTTCCGGTAGGGAAGCACGGAGGGATGGAAGCCGGCAATCAGCTCACTCTCACCTTTTTCTTCTTTTTCTTTTTCCTTTTCAAACTCACAAAGACCCATGCGCCTCAGCTCCACAAGTGCTGGGACTGAAGACCTGCACCACCACCATAACCAGCTTCACTCCCCTTCTTTCATGAAATCTGGGTCTCCTAGATGTGCTATCTCTCGCATTCAGAATGAGTTTTCCCACTTCAATTAACAGTCTAGAAAGTCCTCACAGGCATGCCCAGAAGTATCCTTGGTGATTTTAGAGTTCATCAAGCTAATAATATTAACCATCACAACTCTAGCCTAGTTCTTCAGTGAACTCTGATCTCCCCTCGAACCTCATGAGCTGAGCCTCCATGGTCCATGTTTTTGTCAGCATTCCTGTTTCCCAAGCTCCCACCAGGATTGTCCATCAAACTCTGCTTCCAACTCTCTCGTGTTTTGTAGCTCACAGATGCATTCTTCCACAAACCAAAGGGTAAAAATCACATCATCAAACTTATGTTACTGGCTCCATGTCCAGAACCGCAATCTATATTGGTCATGGTTCTCTAGAAAAACAGAACCAATAGAATGGTTACAAAAGGAATATTACAAAGGGAATTTGTTAGGTTGAGTTACATGATGTAGGTTGGCTAGTCTGTAGAGGAATAGCCCTGTGTGAAATCTAGAGTCTACATTCAAATGCCAGTGTGGTCTGGATGGAATTAAACACCTTTAATCCAGTATTCAGAAGGCAGTGGTGGTCCACGCCTTTAATCCCTAGAAAAAACAGTGGAAACAGACACATGAAGCAGAACTCAGAAGGAGTCAGTGTCACACAGGAAATGACATCTGAGATGAGTCAGAGTGAAGGGCAGACAGAGTGACTAATCAGAGGTAGAGTTAACAGAGTGAGGACATGCCCAGCTCTTATGAGAAAAGGTGGGCTCTCAGCTCAGTAAAAGAGAGTTAGACAGGAGTTGAAGAATCAGTTAAGAAGAGTCTGAAGAGTCAGAGTTCAGAAGGAGCTAGTCAGAGTGGTTCAGTCAGCAGTAGGTCTCAGAAGGCTAAGACTGAAGACTTCTAGGTCCAGGCTAGTTGTTTAAATGTTCTAGATTGTATGAAGGCTGAAGCCTTCCAGTTCAAGGATTAGATTATAAAGAGGACAAAACGCTCTAGGGTCCCAGGACTCTGGGCTAGAACCGTAATTAGTCAAAAGGATAAACTGGATTCTGCTGTGAGTTATCGTCTACATCTGGTGAATTCACATATGCATCTATGTCTACAACTACAGTAGACCAATATTGGCTGTCTGCACGCTGGAGAGATGGAGAACCTGGCGTCTGTTCAGTTTATAAGGCTAGATGTCTCAGCAGTTCCCACACTGCGATGAACGCTTTGGGGGCGGGGCTGTAAACAGCAGCAGGCAGCAAAACAATTGATGAGGCAAAAAAAGAAAACTCGGTTCAGCCCAACTTAGTCAGCCAGGCTGGATCAACTTCCAGAGGCTAATACCAGATGGCTTATTGAAAGCATATTTAAACAGAACAATTTGGGAAAAAAACAAAAACAAAACTTTCTTTGTGCAATACAATCCTGGTGCACAAGGAGGCGTAATCACATTGAAACTCAACTCAAAGTACATGTCATTTCTTCCTAGAAGATAAGTTTTAGAGACAGGCTATATGTATAAGCTTAAGGGCCTTGGGAAGACTCTGGTGTGGTCTTGGTCATACAGATAGCATCAAAGTCATCTGGGCTATTAGCCACCTCCAATCCCAGTTGTGGGTGTTTGGGGAGCCTCTGGCTATACAGATGATGTAAGGGTCTTCTAGCCTATTAAGGTTCCCTGGTCCTGGTTGTGAGAGCTTGATATGGCCTGGACCTTCAAATAACGCAGATCACGAGGCTATTAATCACCTCCAATTCCCAGCCTTTTGGGTGGAAGAACAGGTTATACACCTTTTCTATGAAAAGACAACCTCCCAGTGCTTAACCTTCCTGGTATCCCTGGTGATCTGTGGGAGCAAGGACCTTTGTACTTACAACAGAAGGCCTTGAGGGATCCTAGAGAGCTGCTGAAGCTGGGGTCTGATGTCAGTGAACACTCACACTGCTTTTCCCTCTGGCCCTTTATATCCAGTGCCAGCAAGAAAGTGTCACCCATGCTGAGGCTGGGTCTCCTTCCCTTACAGACCCAGGCAGAGGTGGTCTCTCAGTTGATCCCAGGCCCAATAGTGTTTATAACCAAGACTAACCATCACAGCTCCTTTGACATTTAGTATTTAAATGTTTGAAATATTTTTTAAAGCAGTAGAATTTGGCCTATAAAAGGGGTTTCAGGTTGGGGATTGGCAACTATGGCTAGTGGCTGCTAAGAACTACAGAATGACTTAAGGCACTGGGTAATGTACCCTCATGAGGGCCAGAAGCCCTTACTTAGTCTAGGCTCTGGGAAACAAACGCACCCTGGAAGGAACCAGGCCCTTGACACTGGCAAGCTGGGTGCAGGTGGAAGTGGGAGATGCTACAGAGAAAGGCGGAACTCCTTACCTCCTGCCTCCTTGCTGTGTGCCGGCATGTGGTCCTACAAGTATACTGACAATGAGGATTCAGGCTAGGTATACACACTGTAAAGCTTTCCGACTTGGTCAATTATACAAACTTAGAGATTTTTATCTGGGGCCTGGCTGGGTAGAATTATTTTTATTCCTTTTTAGAAACTTTTAAGTTACCAGGATTTCAAGAAACGTAAACTTTACTTACAGTATCTGCCAGCTAAAATGCCTCAGGTAAGAATGGTGTGCCTGAGCTGTGTATCAACAGTTCTCAGGCCTCTTTTGTAATCTGATCAGGAAGTCCTAGGTATCCTAGAGAAAGTACTACAGAGACAACCTCCCATGCAAGAAGATCTAACAAAATAAACACCTGTGTACTGGAGAGACTGAATTAGTGCATACGTATAAGCACTGTGGCTACACATAAATGTGTTTTTGGGAAGAAACTATTCTCAGCAGAAATGCCCTTCTCCTGTGTTCCTAGACTTTAGAAAAACAATTCTGAGTTGTTTTATCATATTTTAATAAAAGTCATGTTACATATGAAACATTAAAAAGCTGTCACCAATCAAAAACTCAACCTCCAACCTAATTTTTTCTTTTTGTTTGTTTGCTCTGTTTTTCAAGACGGGGTTTTTCTGTCTGCTCCTCATTGTCCTGGAACTCACTCCATAGACCAGGCTGGCCTCAAACTCACAGAGATCTGCTGGCCTCTGCCTCCTGAGTGCTGGGATTAAAGGCGTGTGCCACTACCACCTAGCTAATTTTCTTCTTTCTGTTACTTTACAATTAACAACTGAATCAGCTTATGAATTAGCACAACATGTCACTATTAATTAAAGCAGCTTGACAGCAAAATTCTACATAGAGATGTAAAACCAATCAGGTGGTAGAGAAGTCCCCTTAGACATTCTCAGCTATCAGGCCGTGATTGGTTTAGGGTACCAGAAGCAAAATGTAATATGTAAATGAGAATTAAATTTAGCTACTGAGTCCAGGTGAGAAATTTCATACCCATTGGTTTGTTCACTTGTTTTTTGTTCTCCTGAGTATTGAACCCAGGTACCCATAGCTGAGAGATACAGATTTTGAGATTATCGCTAAAATTTTAACCAACTTTAAATTTTTATTTATTTATGTATTTATTTATTTATTTGGTTTCTCAAGACAGGGTTTCTCTGTTGTAACTCAGGCTTTCCTGAAACTCACTCTGTAGACCAGGCTGGCCTTGGACTCAGAGATCCATCTGCCTCTGCCTCCTGAGTACTGGAATTAAAGGTGTGCACCACCTTTAATCAACCTGACCAGGCTTAACTTTTAAATTTTAAATGACAAATACAATATTTTTAACAGGAATAACAAAGCACAGTCTTTGACAGATTTGTTTAAAAGTTACTGTAGTAAATACTCAGTGACATTTTCCAAGCGGTGTCCTGAAACACTCAACTCTCCAGATACTAACAGGTATTCCACGGGGTGCCTGGGAAGCATTAGAAGCTTTAGAACACCCCCTCGACAGTGTCCACTGGCTTCTCAAGGCCCTGAAGCTAAGCTATCAAGACACCAACTTAACCTCAACCGCTACTTACTCCACTAGTGTTTCTTTTACACTGATTCTGAAAAATTCTCAGCGGGCAGTTATCTATACCACGTTCTGCTACCTCACCCTGTGCCTGGCACAAAACTATGAATAGGCAGACTAAATAGGTGTACATCTGCTTTACTTCCCAGCATTCACTCCATCCCAGCTCAGCGGGAGCTTTTCACATGAATAAGGATTTTGGAATAACAACATGACTAGTTATGAAGAGAGAGTTTCTACAAAACAAACAAACACATAACACTTTATAAAATAGTTTTTATTTATGTGTATAAGTGTTCACCCACATGCGTGTATGTTCACCACTGCCTGCCTGGTGCTCATGGAGGCCAGAGAAGGCGTCACATTCTCTGGAACTGGAGTTATAGATGTTTGTGAGCTGCTATGGGTTTCTGGGAACTGAATTCGTGGCAGCAGCAGCAGCAGCAGCAGCAGCAGCAAGTACTCCTAACAGCAGAGCCATCTCTTCAAGCACCAACGTGATACATTTGTTGAGTGAAAAGAGAACAGCATTGTGTCGAACATTGATTAAGGTTACAAACTGCACAAGGCTGTAATCACTAAGAAGGTGCACAGGAACACCCCTAAAAACCAGTTTAAAGTTTATTTAATGGCAGACACACATAATGAGATTTAAGACATCATCTCTGACTATTCTCTTCTAGGTCAGTGTTTCCAAATAATTTTCTAGTAGTGACTTCTTCACCTCTCAGAAATTTCTGTATGAATCTGAGTGTATACTTGTCTACAAAGGAAGTATACATGCGACAAACACTTACTGATGAACTTATTTTTAAAATAATTCTGTAAACATATGATTTTATGATTTAAGATAAAAGCAAATGCTGCATACCAATAAGATGAATGTGACTGTTTATTTTTACATAAAGAATTAAAATTTTGCTGACTATTTGACACTGAAGCATCTTCCACATTTTTGAGAGCTGATCAATTTTTTTGTTTTTTTAATTTTGTAATTGTCAATACTGAGAACACGGCTTTGTGTAAATGTTAGTACAAAATGGCAGGGCTATGTTTCAGGTCATTTCAGACATAGTTGGAAATTCTATTCTAATCCTAAGCTAAATTTTGTTTAGTGATTTTTTTTTTTTTTGGTATGAAATTGGTCAGCAATTCAAACAACAGTTGTTAAAAATCAAACATTCTGACACAATACAATTCAAAGATGTACCAATTTGATACTTCTGAACAAGGAATGATAAGAGAATATCGAAAACCCTTATTCTCCATAATTATACCATTGTTACTGTAATGGCACAAAATGCCTATACACAGTGAGAACACCATAATTCACAGCATACAAAGTCTGGAACCTGCGCCAAGGTGCTCCAGGCAGTTTCGCTGGCATTGGCTAGTATGATGGTATTGGCAGTGCAAAGTACACCGTGTGTGTAGAACTCACCTGCAGGGACTATACAACGCAGCACAGTTAAGAACCGCTAGAAACACAGCAGATTCAGGTACATTTGATTTTGAATTAATACTTGGTGTTTGCACATTTGGAAACTTTTCACATTGGCTAAATTGCTCCCCCACCCCATTCAGTTATACACCATGACCCATGGTTTAAGAAGCTGGGGTCTTGACCATAAAGGCTGTGATATAAATCTGTTAGCCCAAACCTTCCATTATATTCTGCAGTGTCCTGACCTGGTCAGCTTCAAAGCGAGCCAGTGAAACACTGATACACATTATCCCAAAATCCTCACCACAGTGGGAACCACCAGATGCGGGCATTTTTATGCAGATGAAATCCGGATGGTCTTTTACTTACCTGCGCAGAGCCTCACCTGCAGCAGGAGATGGGTTTTTGACGATGCCGCTGCAACAATTCTCATTGTTTTTATGGTGACACCGCCACTCTTTCTATCACTTTACAAAACACACTGAACAACTCCCCGTGAAAGTATCAGTGACAGAAACACCCCTTTCATTTAAAAAACTGTCAAGTACAAAACCCTTACATCCCAAAGTCACACTTATAAGCAAGTATTTTGTATGTACTGTCTGCTGTGCCGAGGAAAAAGCCTGGCCCCTACCAATACTTATATAAAATATGTAACTATCATGATTTGTGATTAGAGTGCTGACCTTTGACAGAAGGCTGCTCTCCACACAGTGCCACAGAAGCCCAGGAATACAGCCGTGCACAGTCAGCATGCAAAGACGGCAGCAATTGGCACTTACGGATCACTGAGAAGACTTTCAGAGTGCTGACTGAGTTATGACATGCCACATCAAATGTGCTAAAAGAAACTAAATACGATACTGATGAATGACTTAAAATTTTCTTTTAAAAAGTCTGCTAGCAGTAGCACCCTCTACAGCATCAAGTAAACTAAAAGCTAAACATGCATTAGTAACAGATATGACAGCTATGTGTAATTTTTACCGACTCTTTTTACTTTGTTTCATTTACTTGCAAATATAAGACTTTAAATTTTTTTTTCTACTTTTGAGATTATAATTACATTTCGCCTCTTTCCTCCCTTTATTGCTTTCAAATTCATGACCTCTTTTTTCCCATTCGTTTTTATTACATGTATGTATGTGTAAGTATATACATATATATTCCCAAATATAACCTGCTCAGTCTGTATAATGTTATACACTTTTGGGTATGTTCTAAGGGCTGACCATTTGGTATCGGACAACCAATTGGTGTGCTCTTCCCTCTGGAAGACATCGTCTCCGAGTAGGTTGGTTGGTTGTGGTTTTGCGTAGGGTTGTAACCTGCGGACTTCTCCCATCCAGCTGGCACATCTTGGGGTCATCCTTGTTCAGCTCATGTGTAGACAGTCATGTCGGTGAGACTTTATGGGTGCAGCTTCTCACATTACTAGGGGTCACAATCTCACAACAAACCCTCTGCTCTGGCTCTAAACCACCTTTGTGTCCCTCTTCTTTGATGTTGCCTGAACCCCAGGAGTGGGAGTGTTTTGCAGATGGGATTAGGCTCCACAACTCTGCATTTTGATTGCAAAGATAAGTTTCCTTGATGAGGGGTGACGACCACATTCATCTGTGGCTGGAAGGGCCAGTATGCTATTGCTAGAGACCACGTTTAGTGAAGTGGCGGTTGTGGGTTCTCCTCCAATATCTATGACCTCACTAGCCTTGTAGTAAGTGAGGTTCCAGTACCAGACATGGTTCCCCTCTTGTAGAACAGGTCTTAAGGTTCAATTAGAGAGCTGGTGGTTAAAAGTATGCATATCACTACTATACACTCAGGGTAATCTTGTCATGACCAAGAGCCAAAGACTATCTAACCCTAACCCCAGAACCAGACCTGAGAAGCCTTCTTTTGAGTTTTTGGTTAGGGCTGTCCAAGAGACTTCCCAAATACACAGTCCATTGCTATTGCCCTTGGTTGCCCCTCAACCAAGGTGGAAAGGAAGTCCCTACGGCTGAAGACACTATGCAGTTTAGACACAGGGCTCAGAGATACTTGAGCTGAAACTGATCTGAATTCTCCTTCCTAAGGACTAGTCTTCATGATATCAGAAGACTCCATGCAAGCTTCCAAAGGAGGGAGGCAGCCAACAGTCCTACCCGGCTGTGACAGCTGGGAACCACATCAAGACCAGCAAATACAAGTTTTAAGGCTTCAGTTTATTTGTGGCAAACGCTAAAGAAATAAAAATACTTTCACATTTTTTCTTTTCTGGCTCAAACACTAATAATAATAATAATAATAATAATAATAATAATAATAAAAAAAGCTCTGTCAGTTACACAAAAGCTGATTAGTCATTTGTCTTCAAATTTTAATAACAGAAGCTACATTAACTATTATGGTAAATATATTAGTTTTTCTAACACAGTAAATTGTGATTTTTACATTTTAAATTCTAAATGGCAAAATGAGAAAGATAAGGGCTAAACAGGCTTGAATTCAGTTTATAAAATGAGAGATGAAGAATATCTCAGGAAAAGGCAAGAAGTGGCTGCTAACATCTTTAATCTCAGCACTCAAGAAGCTGAGGCGGAAGGAAGGATTACTTTAAGTGTGAAGCCAGCCTAGAATATATAATGAGACCCTGCCTCAAATAAAACAAAACATAAAAACAAAAGACAAGAATGTCTAGAGAGAGAGCTGCAATACTGGCTCACAAGCTAAGTAACTACAATACCTGCAAATTAAAACAGTTTTTAATTTGTAACACATGAAAACTGTGACATTCAAGTTCTACTGGCTACAAATAAAATTGGATTGTAAAGTGGTTGTACCCCTCACTGATATGCTGGCCACAGTCACTTCCATACGCTAACGGCACAGTTGTGGAGATGCCAAGGAGACCTGGGTGGGGCTCACCTGTCTTGCCCAGCTGTCTGGCACACTATAAACTGTAAAGACAAAGCTGCAGCCTCCAGCACTGAGTGCCTCAGAGATCATCAGACCAAGGCTTCTTTTACTTTCAGCACCAGTATCCATAATGTCAGAACGAGGAAAGCAGTAAACTTTAAGTATCGCGTGTTTAAGGCAGAGAAGAGTAAAGATTATTGTCATGAAATCAGAGCTTGATGTTTAACATGCAATGACACAGTGGATCTCCTGAAAGAATATTTTATGTGTTAGAATTAACACTCATCAGGAAGTTTTAAATGTGTAGGGTTTAGTGGTTAGGAAAATTTAAAACAAGGTAATTCATCCTGGCAGGATATACCACAATAAAAAGATGAATATTTCAACCCAAGTGACTCAAGTGTTAGCAAAGAAGAAAGCCTTTTTACCAATGGTGACCTAGTTGTGTTTGATTTTATCAGATGAAGAAATGTGTGCAGAGTAAACTTGCTTAAGACTATTAAATTAATTTTTTGGCAAGAATAGTGGAAGAATGGAGAACACTAAGGAATATCAATAGTCAATGATAGTAATTAAAAACAAGGGAAATAGTTTACCTTGAGTATTGGTGGACTCAAGGATCAGAGTGTCTTGGAGGTGTTAATGCCAGGGATGAAGTGACTGATGGGGGAGGGTCTCCAAAGTTTGTATGGAACAGTTTTACAAACAAGAATATTTTCTAAGAAGCATAGATTTCACACAGCCTGCAGTAGGATCCCTGAACAGCTGTCACTGGAAGCAATAAAATTATGTGTGGTACAAAAAAAGTGTTGATTAGACTTACAAACTTTATGAAAATGTAAGGTGTTTAACAACCTGTACTTGTTTGCAGTGTCATTCATCAACAGCTACTTTGGGGAATATATTTCACTCAGTTGTGCCTCTGAACCAGGAACGCCAATGGCGCCCTTAGTAAGCTCTCAAGCGTTTAACCACTCGATACCCTCATTTACCCTCCCACTGAGCAGTTTGTTGGCTTAGTTGATAGTTTTATGGCAGTTTGTTTTGAACTCAAGGCTGATATGTATTCAACTACTATAAGAATGAATGTGATATTCAATAGCATACTGAACAGCTTTTCATTTTAGATTTACAACAGTGTTTTGTAATAAACTCAACCAAAACCTATGGGACAAATAGTATTTATATGTGAGAGGCATTTGAACATCTAGTGTCTGCAAAGCTTCACATACTATGGGCAGGTAGACAAGACCTGTACTCTTATGTAAAGCTGTAGTTCAAATTAGTTTGATCAGTGTGTTTGGGCCTGACACAAATGCAAAGGCAACTTCCATTTTTCAAAATCCACTTAAGTATGTCATAGAGGAGCTTCTACCCAACCTTCAATGGGAAATGATTAATCTATCACATGCTAAAAGAAAAATATCAAAAGGAAAAAAACTAACCAAAAATTCTATCAATGCATTTCTCCCAGGTGATGAATATGCTTCATAAAAACCATATTCTCACTTATCAGTGTAAATATTTGGCATTATCTATCTGCAAATAAAGACAAAGATATAAATATATTTGTATACATACATATATACATATATGCAATACATATGCATATATGTATATATACAAATTCTTATTACATACTAGTGTCAGAAAATGAACACTTCTGGGGTTTGTGTGTGTGTGTGTGTGTGTGTGTGTGTGTGTGTGTGCGTGTATGTGTGTGTATGTATGTATGGCCCCTATCATTAATTTTGATGTTCTCTGAATCTCAATCAAGTGACATCTTCCCCTATGTATTTACTTCTCATTAGTACAGCTGTGTTGCAAAAGATTTTCCATTTTGCCTCTTAGGGTACCAAAGCCTCACAGACACCGTGTAGCCCTTCAGCTGGTTTCCCTGGCTCTAGAGAAGAGACTACAGGGAACACTTACGGAACACAGGCTAAAGGCCCTGGGTTTTCATGCTTGCTTTGACACAGGCTCATCATCAGCACTCATCAGCTTTCTCTGCTGCAGCTTCCTCACCTTTGGGTAAGTGATGACATCGATTTTATAAGGTTAGTGTCACTATGAAGTGAGTTAGTCAATGCAAACTTGGTACAGTGCTTGCCATGAGGAAGTAAGTATTCGGCAAAGGTGAGCTGCTAGCCAGCTCAATGTAAAAGTTTGCAACCAATTATGTATTCCCATTGGATAAAACATTAAAAGTCTTTACATCCATCCAGATACAAAAGTAAAGTTCCCAGTGAACGAAGACGGAAGCTAGCCCAGCCTTCCCATTACTCTTTATTCCTGTCAAACAGAAGGACAGGCAGTGCACACTGCAGTCCGATCAGGACAGTAATTCTCATGTCTCTAATGTGGAAATCATGTTAATCTTTTCCTACTTTAAATTTCATACTACATTCTTTATAGTCTACATACGAATAAACACAGTAATAGTAATGAGTGATATTCACACTTTTAAAATGTGACAACTCAAATTACATGTATTACTTGTTAAATAAATATATGCTGAATGTTTGCCATTTGCTTATGTATCAAATTTACTAGCTTAACACCTTTTAAGGAAAAAGTGCCCTTATATATGTATGAGTGAGAATAGCTTAAAAATTGCCTGGAGATATTATCTGCTAAAGCATTTTTTTTTGTAAATGAATTACACTATGAGAATTTTTTTTTATTATTGCTATACAAAGGCTTCCTGTGTATATGTATGCATACATACATATACATTCATACATATGTGTGTATGTATCCTTTCTACTTCCACGTGTCCAACATGGAGGATACTAGCTGGCCTCATTCAACTAGCAAGCACCTGAGATGTTGGCAATGCAAGCTGAGAAGCAGCATTTTAAATTAAACAGAAAATCAAGCAGCACAGACCCACAGATTACTGCAGGGCACACAGATGGTAGAATATCACATTTCTGCCTTGGGTAAAAAAGTCTGTTACACTACAGGGTTAATAGAGCCCCACATCTTAATGCCACAAAACATTTTTGTCTACTTTCTAAAGAGAAGAATTAAATCAATTTATTCTGTAGCAAATTTTCCCTCTCCCCCTCCTGACCCCCAAACTACAGCTAAATTCTATTACTTAAGTTCTGAATCATAGAAAACATATACATGAAATCCATATATATGTTGTTATACACATAACTGAGAAGCCTTAAGTCTCAGTGGTGTAGTAGTTTATGTGGGCTAACCAAGAGAGACACTGAGGTATTTTTATATGTCATTCTCTGCCAGACCTCAGCAGAGGGAACAACCATCATGGCCAGCATTGTACTCGGCAGTGGAACCTCAAGCATCTGCGCTCAGGTGTTTTTATTGGTTCAGAACCCCTCAGGGTCAGACCATAAGCAATCAAACACCCCCCACAGAAACCCAACACCTGCAGACAATACAGAATGCCAAGACTTAGGGAGCCCCTCACCCATCAGTGCACAAAACAATTACTTTATAAATAACTAAAAATAAATTTCCACAACATAGTGGCTAATCTGCATGGCGGCTACTCAGCAATTGGAAGACTATTCCAGTTGGTAGTTTACCTTTTGTACTTGAATATGCCTGTGTCAAAGAAAATGCAGACAGAGATAGGGAAAGTACTACGTTTCTAGTGGAATGATTAATATGTCGACTTAAAAAAATCTCATTTGAGAGATAAAGCTGAAGACTGTGGATCTGAGGGTCGCCTGGGTTATACAGCAAGCCTTGTCTCAAAACAAATGACTTAACAATGACAACAAAACCCAATCAATTAATTAGTGGAAAGCAATAGTCCTGGACAAAACAAAAAGACATTCTTCTTTCACTTCTTTTTGGTGCTCTGGTGCTAGGTCACCGCTGCCTCTGGGTGACAGTCTCAGCGCCTGCGCCTCAGCTGGCTTCTGGTTCTGTACACAGCAAGCCAAGAGTTTGCCAGGCCAAGAGGCTTAACAAAGATTCTTCACAAAGAGGAGATTTGCAAAATCAACTTTATTTTTCATAAATATTGTGATTGTTCAAAGAAGTCCCTTAAAATAAATTAGGATATTTCCATATTATTCCTTTAACATACAATCACTGATTAAAGCATACCACTCACTGATCGACTTGATAGGAAACAACGTCGGCATTTCACACATTCCTAAAGAAAAGTACCTGTGATATTTTAGAGAACATTCTTTACATTTGTCCTTGATTTCCTGGGTAATTTTATATTTTCCTCGAATTCTACAAATGTCCTATTCTCACTATTATAAAAACTAAAGAAAACAAAAACAAAGCCATCCCCCAGTAAAACCCCAGGAAAGCGTGTTGGTTTTAACGACAGGACAGGCATGGCATCACTGAGTGAAGCTCTTCTTTATGAATACTTTTGGAAAGCTTGCATTGAGCTCTAACACGGCCCTGTTATCGATCTGGGAACAGAAGGACACGTCAAGTAGGGAAAGATCTTTGCAAGATTCCAGGAGTTTCCTCAAGGATGCTGGACTTACCATTCTTGTTCCTGTTCAAAAAACAAAACAAAAGCATCTATAAAAAGGATCTATAAAAAGATCCTAAAAATGAGTTCCTTTAGTTTAAGTCTATGTAAAAGAGACTTCCAAAGCATAACATTTTTTAAAACAAAAGTTTATATTAAATGGTTTTGCTTAACAAAAGAAAAATCAAATATTCTCAGACAATCTGACAAGGAGCCCCTGACCCTTGTCAATCAATTCCCTCCCATCTGCCGCTTCCAACTTTAATGCCCTCTGCCTGTCCCCCCACTTTCTACAGCACCCTGCGGAAGGCTGTAACACTCACTTTACTTAACCCACAAGCTGCCCACGTGCTGCCCACGAGGCTGCGATGCTGACTTCACCCTCCAGTTACAACTGAGCAACCATCCTAACAGTCTCAAGTCTGTTTTTGGCCTGGAAATGGAAAGATGAATGGGACACATCTGCCACAGGGAGCTCACCCACCAGGGCATGAAGCACTCGCTGTAGCGGGTGGCTGGAAGACGCACACAGTACGACGAGGTTGTAGGAGTTAAATTTAATACATTATGAGAAGCATCTAATACATGATAGGCACTTAATAAATACCAAATAGCGCACGAGTCTAAGAGATGTTCTTTATGAGACACACCGCGCTTCACTTACGGCTCTTCTGGAGGGAACAGTCGCTATCGCATGCACATTCACTGGTAGGTGTGTTAGGATTCGGGTTCTTTTGGTTCTGTGGTGCTGGGGATCAAACCCAGAGCCATGTGTACACTGAGCAAGTGTATGAATTTATACTCCTAGACTGAGATAACACAAGCCTCATTCCTGAGTCCTTCCCACACCCTCGACTCTCATGGGCTCCAGAGCTGTAATTAGGAGGCACTTCCTACCACCTGTCTGTACCTGGTTCCAAGCTGAGCTGCCCAGATTCCCCCTGGAACTGGGACTCAGCCTCCACTGTCCGTAGGTACCGATTCCCAAGGACACAGAAAACTGGGCTGGCACTGTCATGCATATCCAGGAGGGACGCATGGAGTCTTTGTGGATACACACCACTGGTCTACGGCCGTGCAGGGACACGGGTGGGGGGCATGCAGAACAGGAAAGAGAAAGACTGTGGCAGCGCACTCAAGACCTTCAGGGGTTCAAGCCAGATGGGTCCAGGACCAAGAGGGACAAGGGAACACCGGCTCCCATCGCTAGCCCAAAGTTATCTGCAATTGATACCTACGCCATTACACTTTGTTCTTATTCACCCCACTGCCTAACTCCTGCTGCTCCTTTTACTCCCCCCAAACAGCCCCCCTTTCTGTGTCCATGCCACACATATTATACTGCTGCAAAGCCATTTTCATATTTAACAGGAAGAGGGGGGCTTCCCCTGACATGTGGCCCCAGCGGCTCGTCAGTCGGGTATTGCTCAGTGATACTGACCCCACTGAGGTTCTGCAGCATCGCTTTCAGACTGTGAACATTGTTCATTATACTGCGCAGCTTTTACTGCTTTGAGGAAAGAGTTATACAACTGATTTAAATAGCAAAGCACTATCCACTAGAGTGAAGCTTACATCACTAAGAACAGCCCTGGATAACTTTATTCTTGGGAACCATGGTGTTTTCTGGAAGTCTTCAAAATATTTGCAAGTATTCTGGACCTTTTGCAATATTATAAAAAATCTAGGATAAGTCAAGCAGGGAGACAGATGAGAAGGAAAAGAACAAGAAAACGAGTGGGCATGAGACTCCTGTACCGCAGCGCACAGTCCGGGCTGAAGACCAGCATCCCAGGCCTGAGGCTCTGCTCTGTGCCTTAGGAAATGCTGGGCTTCACCTGTGAAAAGACAATGCTACAACTCCCATAGCCATGAAGACCGGGTAAAAGACAACATAACACACATGGAGCACTGGTCCAAAGTGTGCAAATTATGTATGACTTCCTGCTTACAGTTAGTTAGGATGAGTCACATACAACAATACAAGCACGGTCTATAAACGTATCATAAACCTGGATGTGGAGAAATTTTAGCCGAAACCAAATGCAGATGCTGAAAATCTTCAGGTCTTTCCTTTGATGAATATTAAATAAAGAGGAAAGGATACGCAAGTGCTTTAGGAACTAATTTTATCAGTACCGACACAGTGGCGAACACGGTTCCAGTGCTCTGAGTTCATGTGCTGTGACCACCGTGGGCAGGAACGCTGGCCCCGCTGGCCTGAGTGCCCTGCCTTGTTTCCTAAAACCTAGACACGCCAGGACGGAGACTTCAGACTCTTTTAAATCAAGAGTTTAACATTAAAACATGCGAAAAGCTATCTTGAATTCATTTTACAAATAGATTTATTTTCTGTCCTTAATAAAAATGGAGAACACAACTCATGCAAATCTTATTCTTTGGACCCAAACCTGCTAAGAGCATGTAAAGCTTTCAGAAAGTTTAACTTTGAGATTATGTTGCTGTTCTCATCGTTTTACACATAGACACACGCGCGCGCGCACACACACAGTCAAACACACCCACACAGGCATACATGCATACACACACAAACACACACACACACTCCCTAGGCCAGTGTATCCATCTTACATGTTCTACCAAGCAGTCCTGTCAGGACAAATGTTTCTTGCAAGTTGATTTGGCTTCTTTGCAAAAGGTCTACAATAAGGTTTTAGGTAAAAGCAGCAGACTTTATAGATTTATGGCTTTATGGAAGGATTCTGTCATGTCCAACAACAACAAAAATCCCATAATGCTAACAGAGGAGAAAGAAAAGAACAGACAATAACCCAACCAGCTAGAAGACAACCAATCCAATTACAGGGATCAGTAAACGTTTCTCACTAATAACCTTAAATGTAACTGGTCTCACTTTACCAATCAAGAGACACAGAGTAGTTGGCTGCCTAGACTAAATCACTAGATCTAACTATCAGTTGTAGTCAAGAAACACACCTCACTGGTAAAGACATCTGCAGACCAAGAGAAGGATAGAAGTTGATCTATCAAGCAAACAAAAGCCAAAGCCAAGCTGGTATAACTGTTCTGATATCTAATGAAGTAGACTGCAAACTAAAACTAGTCAGAATAGCTACAGAAGGCCACTATACGATAGTAATTACAAAAATTCAACAATAAAATATATGTGTGAATATATAGGAACCAAATGTTAGAACTCATTTCATAAAATATACACTAATAGGCATTAAAATTATGATAGGTACTAATATTAATAATACTCGGTGACTTTTCAATAGTCCCATCTTATCTTTAGTTAGGAAAGCCAAATTAAAAATCAACAAAGAAATTTAAGAGTTAAACAATATAACAGATCAATTAGATTTATCAGATATCTGCAGCCTCTTCCAACCAGAAGTAATGGAATACACAGTCTTACACCAGCCCAAAAAGCCATCTAGAGCAGTGGTTCTCAGTCTGTGGGGTTGGACAACTCTTTCACAGGGTCACCTAAGACCATCCTGCATATATTGTGATTCATAACAGCAGAAAAATTATACTTATGAAGCAGCAACAAAAATATTTTTATAGCCAGACGGTAGTCGCGCACACCTCTCGGGTCGTAGCGCACTACAGCTGACTCAGGTCAGCACACCACAGAGACAGCAGTGACTGCGACCGGCCTGGATGACGGCCAGACGGAAGGTTGAAGAAATTCTGGTAAGTACGTGTATTGCGGTTTTATTCGGCCATGAAGAAAAATGAAATCATGACACCTGCATGAAAACGGATGCCTCTGAAGATAATTATGTTAAGCAAGACGAGCCAGGCTGCGGCAGACAAAGAGCACAGGTTCTCTCTCACACGTGTACTCCGGGTCTGCATTCACACAGGCCTGTGTATGTTTCAGTAGGCGTTCCCGTGACAGTGGAGAGGAGACTGGGAGCGGAGTAGGAAGACTCCCCGGGAGGACAGGAGGGAGAAAGGAGAAATGGGATACATTTGACACGGATGCGCAAGTGGGTACGATCTGGGGGAAGGCCAGGACCAGGAAGAGGGCTGCGGTGCGATGGAAGGGCTTTAGGGAGAGGGGGGTGAATGGGAATCAAGTAAAATGATGTATAGGTATATAAACTCCAAAACAAACCCGTCATCTTGCGTGCAAACTTGAAGCGTTTATGTATCGTGCCCTTACCTAATATGTCCAGTTGCTGTAATCTGGTGCAATTAGACGCCAACTCTTCTATGTCTGTGTCACACACAGACCTGTTAGCTGTAAGGAAGAGTTTCTGCAAGTGCGGGAGCTGGCGCGCCAGTCTGGCGAAACACCCGGTGCTGCTCTGAAGCGTGGGGCACCAGCCGAGGTCGAGCTCCTCAAGAAGCACACACCCGGATGCCAGCTCGGCTATCCCGTTCTCCGTGATGTTCTTGCATCGCCACAGATCCAGAGTCCGGAGGTTTCTACACTTGGCTCCTATCATGCTGGCTATCACGTCGTAATCGTCGATCTGGAAACCAAACAATTCCAATCTTTACACGCTGCGTGTGGGAATACAAACTGCTTACAACATTCGTAGTCATCTCTTACTGTTGCTTTCAAGTAAACGCACCCACGGCCTTGCTAATATACATTTTAACGCACCCCACAGATCTCTCGGTGTTTCATAAAAAGCAAGAGCACTGAAGTAAGCAGATGGCTCAAAGTGCTTGTATAGTAAACACGAGGACTTGAGTGTAATCCATAGCACTACGTAAAACCTAGATGTGGTAGTCTACACCTGTAATCCTAGGGCTGGAGAAAGAAGAAACAGGAGGATCCCCGGGGCTTGGCGGCCAGATAGTCTAGCCACACAGGTGAGCTCTGGGTTCAGTGAGAGACCCTATCTCAAAAATAAATCGGAGGGCTGTCGAGGAAGATGCCCACATTAACTTCTGGTGAGCACATGCATGTGCATGCACATCTTCCAAACCTCTGCACACTCACATACACAAAGGAAAGTAATCACTTAAAGATCCACTCAACAGAACTGGATAGAGTATTAATGAATTAAATTCCAGAGGAGTCCTCAGTCTCTCATGAACGATCTGCAGGTTACGTGCTATTCTTTTATGCCTACAGTTTCAACACTGACACGGATACCTGTCAACAGAGCCTAGTTTCCTCTACTCTGTGTATGATTAATGAAATTAGCTGGGTATTTCGTCTCTCCCTGACAGAAGTGTATGCTTTGGTAGTCTCTAACTGTGGGAAATGCTGAATGTACTAATTCAGATAGCAGTTTAGGGTTACGTAAGGCTATGTACACTGAACATACAACACAAAAGGACTTTAGACTATAATATGCTTATCATTGTCAGGGACTAGAAGCTCCTAGTGCTTACCTCATGATACAGGATCAGCATCTAGTAACCAAGAACTAAACATTCCTACTCTTGTGCTTTCTATGCTTTAGAGACTTGTTTATTTATTTATTTATGCTTTATTCTTTAAAGAGGTTCTTTTAAGAAGGCTGTGTGATTTAATCATAAACAGGTATCAAAGTTATCACCAGAAATCAGGAGAAAACAAAGCAGCATTTTACCATGATTTTCTCTTTATGTTCATTTATTTCTTCTATTTTAAACAAATATACATGCAGTCACTATTCAACAGACCACTCCAGACGCTAGGAACAAGAGTAGCCACCCCACTCCCAAGACATTTTGCTTACATTCTTAGAAAGACAGAGACAAGTAAATGAGGGAAAACAGTTCAGACAGCAATGACAAATGTGACATAATGAAGCAGGGTGGATGCAGAAACAGCACTGGCAGTTGAGGGCGGGGATGGTGACTCTTGAGTTCTCCAGGTGTGAAAAGAACAGTAGCGAATGAGACTGGTACAGCTGAGAACACAGAGAGAGATGATAGCCTGTGAAACAGAGTTAAGCAGGGCCTTACTGGAGACTTAGCTGCACAGGGGCTGAATTTTTATTTTACGCACTGACAAAGAAAAGGGCTATTTCAAGTTAAGGAATGGCACACGACTGAGACTAAAGCAAACCCCCTTCCAGCCTTCGTCTGGAGGATGTCCTGTGGCACCAGTGTGAACTGAGGAGAAGCACCAGTCCAGACGGAGACAGTGTGAGGTGAGGCCGCAGGGTCCCTGATGAGGAAGACACTGAATAGATTTGGGGCTGTGTTTCCGAGTCAGAATCAAACACTGACACAGCAGGTCACTTCTCAGGATCTGGTCTAAGCGACGCACACGAAGTCCACAACAAACAGGTCTGGGGGACGCAAGCACATCTAGAGTGAGTTCACCTGGAGAACACACAGCTCTGGTAATTAGTGCAGCCAATGAGTATAGTTAAAAAGAAGCAACAACCTCCTGGCAGCCTTGATGATGACAGCGCAGAGTCTGTGTCTGGGAACCTTGCTGACATGCAGACTGGTTCTCTACCAGCACGCTACGTGGTGTGAAATTCCTCCAACAGCTCTGGTTGTAAGTTTTTCAGAGCATCATTAAACATACATGAACAACAAAATTCAAGTCTAAGAAAATAACAATATAACTGCATAATTTTCCTAAATTTAAAGCAACCTATTATTTTCTTAATAATTACAGCTTATTCTAAATTACAGAAATAATTTAGAAGTGTTTAGGCACACTTATTTTCTTATTTAGTTATTTATTGAGACAGAGGGTCTCACTGTCTACCACAGGCTGGCCTTGAACACCCCACTGTCTTATCTCAGTCTCTCAGGTGCTGGGATTGTAGGCATGAACCACCAGGCCTGGTTTTCATTACCAAATTAAAAAAAAAAAACAAAAAAACATGACAGATGTTTCCAAGGAACTATCAGAAAGAAGACAGCTAACTTGACTAGGGGCAAACAATGAACAGGAAACCAAAGGAAATGCAAGCTGGTCCCAAGCAACTTTTAAGTACTTCAAGAAACACCAAATAATATGAAAAACACATGGACTGTTTTTAGTCACCTTTTAAATAGCAAAAAGAAACAAAATTAATTTCAACAACA
Source organism: Cricetomys ansorgei (assembly GCA_026225945.1). Classification (NCBI taxonomy): domain Eukaryota; kingdom Metazoa; phylum Chordata; class Mammalia; order Rodentia; family Nesomyidae; genus Cricetomys; species Cricetomys ansorgei. The sequence continues at coordinate 39,685,763 of JAMJFZ010000239.1, read as the reverse complement.
CATTTCCTCTACTCATAAACACTACCATTTCAACACATTATCAACATTGAAATGCTGCAATGTTTTACATCTTTTGGCACTAAGCCTTCAAAATTTGTAATGTATCTTGCAAATACATCAGACAAAAATTGAAACTAGTATATTTCAACTGTCCATCGGACTGGAGAGCACAGCAGTAGAAGCTGGGTGCGAATACAGAGTACTCGGTCTTATGTCCTCTTCCCGGGACTCACTGGGTAGAATGTAAAGGCAGAACTGCACTCACTGAGGTTTTCACTTCTATTCTGAATTTCACTCGCTCTCATGACTACTCAGAGACAGGCTGTATTTCTTAGCTCCCAGGCTGAGAAAGGGCCATAAGGCTAAGTGGGCAGTAAATCTGAAAAGGCACAGGATTTCCAGCCAGAGTCCTTAAGAAGAGAACTGTGCCTTTGCTCTTCCTCTACAGTCTGGCCGGGGGATGAGACAGCCAGGGCTCCGGTCTTACCCTGACGTCACGTATGTGAGCACATGGTCTTCAAGAACAGAGTCTAGACTTCTCAGAGGAACGAGAAGTCGAGCTGGCAAATCAGCCTGGGTTGTTCACCGTCTACACTCATTTACGGGTGAGAGAGATAAACAATCTTGTAGAAACAGTCACTGGTAGGCTTTATCTATTTTAATCATATGCTTGCTTATAAACTTCCCAAAAGATTTTAAAAATGAAGGTTTAAGGTGAGTTATTAAAGCAAGCCTCAGCTTACTATGGGGTTTATTACCTATGTGGCCACCACGTCGTTTTCTATTATGACAGAGAATAACACTCTAAGTTGGCTGTATACAGATACAGATCACGGGGTCCCGGAGCCCACGGCGATGTGCTGGGAACACGGGTTCCGTGCAGCAGAAGGCTTCTGTGGTCCTGGCTGTAAGCACATTTCCAAAGGGAAGGGAGGCATACAACTCTTGGAGCTGATGCTATTTACACCTGAAATGGAGCTGAGCTCTCCTTGGGAAAGAGGCGTGCCTGCACACACCAAGCAACAACGGCAGAAAAGCCCGGTGGCAAACCAAGAAAAACGAGAGTAATCAGCAAACAGGGGCACAGTTCCTGTCAAATTCTGAAAGGACCAAAGCTGCCAAAGCTGCTGGGTGTGGGTGCACACGATGCTACGCTCCGTGGGGATTTAAACTAATGGAAAATAAGCAAACAGAAGTAGACTTGTGTCGTGAAGTTTATTTTTAGTTGTGTTTAAAATAGTTGTTTTGTGCACTGTTGGAAAAAGGGATGCACAGGCCTTGGCATTTTGTACTGTCTGCAGGTGCTGGATTTCTGCGGGGGATGTTTGATTGCTTATGATCTGCACCTGAGGAGTTCTGAATCAGTAAAAACACCTGAGCTCAGATGCTCGGAGATCCACGGTCGAACATGGCATTGGCCATGACTGTGGTTCGCCAGTGGGTCGCCAAAGCAGTGTACTACTACAAATAGTGCCCCAGGTGAGGCACTGATATCATGCCAGCTCATCCAACATGGAGACAAGGAAGAAGAGAAAGAAACTCCAGACCTCACAGAGTCTGGTAAAGTACGCTCAGAGAAGATTCCAGATGACAGAGATTAAGATATTAATTGAAGGCTCCTGAACAAAGAGGAGAAAGAAATAAGCCTCTATGAAGAGAAACGATTGTGAAATTAATGAATAAATGAGGAAAAAAGCTCCAAGGTTAGAGCCACAGAATAGAGGTTTTTCTGATCATGGAGCGGACGCTCCCTCCTACCACTGGTGGTAGAATACTGTCTCACAGACTGAGTTTTCTGATAGGGCATTGTATGTGTGTGAAGCTCATGGTGTCGTGTTTGAGATCAATGGAAGAGGTTGTATGTTTCCTCATGATGGTGGTGGGAAGGAATGCCAAAGCACCAGACTGTTTCAACTGGAGATTCTTCCCACTGGCCCAGGACCCCTGCTGTTGTGGAAGCCAAGGCTTACAGCCAAAAAGCCACTAGGCTAAACTGAAGAGTTGTCTGTCTGTTTGTTTTTTTCTGCAAACCTGACTGAGAGAAGGACAAGTGGTCCAGTTAGTGATGGTGATAAGAACTCCACCCATGAAGGAAGCCTTCCTGCAGGCAAGGACTAGTTATATTTTCAGCAAACCAGACTCTATCTTAAAATCTGGAAAGTGTTCTCCTGAGATTCAGCACATAGAAGCTGTCTTCCAGAACTGGCCAAGTTTGTATCTAGAGCTGGTAGTTGAACTTGGTACTGTAAGAGTCACCCAGACGGTATTAGTTTTGAAGGCATGAAGGGGTCTTTGGAGAGCAGCTGAGGCTTGGCACTGTAAGAGGCCAGGAGAGGCCATTGGTGAAGGTGTAGCCTCAGTGTCAGCTGAAGATCCAGATTGAAGGGGTCATGTAGAGAAGTTGAGGCTTGGCACCATGAAGAGAGCAGAGGAGAAGCTATTAGTGAAAGTGCAGCCCAATTGCAGCAAGGGACCCCAGCAGTTTTTGAGATGCCAGTACCATGGGACAGCCACCAAGAACAGCAGCAGTGGAGTGGAGCCAGCCAGAGCCTGGAGGATAATCTGTCTGCTGCCGAAGTCACAGCCCTTTGGAGGAGCCCAGAGGATCATGAGTGAATTCCAGATAACTGGACATTGATACTGTTTTACTGCTGTCCAAATACATTGTGAAAAGCTTGATAGATGTTTGGTTTCATTTGGTCCTGTGCATTAGCAACACTCATGATTGTTCCCCTTATAAATAGTTTTGCTGGTGTAGTGTTAAATTGTGTTGTAAAGGCAAAGCAATTTTTAATACAGAAAAGGGGAACTGTCATCTAAGTTTATTTTTAGTTGTGTTTAAGATAATTGTTTTTGTGCACTGTTGGAAAAAGGGATGCATAGGCCTTGGCATTCTGTACTGTCTGCAGGTGTTGGATTTCTGTGGGGGATGTTTGATTGCTTATGATCTGCACCTGAGGAGTTCTGAATCAATAAAAACACCTGAGATTAGATACTTGGTGATCCAGTGTCCAGCATGGCAGTGGTTCCCTCTGCAGAGGTCTGACAGGGGTTTCATGCATGAGAACGCCTCCTTGTCTTCCTCGCTGGGCTGCCACAGCAGCGTACTGCTGCAGAACCAACCATCTATTCAAAACAACTGTTTCATTCTCTTCAACAATTAGAGAAAGAATTAGAGTTTCCAAAGAGTGCTAGCAACCAGAAGAGGACCTGGGCGTGCTGGTGGGATGGACCAGTGTGCAGCATCTCGCTGGTAACCACACACTCTGATTAAAAACAGCCCGTTTCCCGACAACTGTGTTCCCCACAGCGTGCTACGCTGTAATAGATGAAACATGGGCGAGTGAGTTCAGCATTCAGGAAGGTTGGAAAGCAAGGGTTACGCAAAGGCAAATCGTTTCTCTGTAGGGAATAATACAAAAGTAAAACCCCAAAGGGAGAATACCCCAGTTCACTTCCTAATTTTGATGAGGAATCCCAGCTCTGCTCTCACATGTACACTCTTTTAGAATTGAATATTCTTCAGGGCTAATTTTCCCTAATCAATTTTGGGAAACACTGAATTAAAATACATGTAATTTTAACTATAAATATTTATGTACACACACACACACACACACACACACACACACACACACAATTCCAACTCAAGCTGTGGCCAGAGGCCTGCTTTTCCAGAAAATGCTGCTCCAATTTAAGAGAGGGGTGGGAATAACAGAGGGGTGGGAATAACAAACAGAATAGAATATTTTGAGTAAAATAAAATAGTGTCCTTACCAATCTTAGTGGACCAGGCTAGCAATATGTAAAGAGCCCAGCAGCTAGTCTGTTGCCATAGAAACTACCATCAAGACCACTAGGCTCCTCTAAAAGAGCTACTAGAGGGATCCAAAGAAGCCTAGGAAATGTCTTACAAAAGGAAGAATTAGAATTGAAGTGGGAGAGTCTAGTGGGTTCCCAAGACTGTTTCAGGAAACTGACTGAGTCCACACTTGCACTTTAATAAGACCTGAGCACCCGGGTTACAGAACAGAAGCTGAAATTACCTTAGATACATCACTACAAGAGGTAGGTCTAGACTACATTGTCAAATTTTGGACATCTCTGAAGCAACTGCCACACTATAAGATGTTCAATTATCCTAAGCCTAGAATACCAGACTTCCCTGATCACTTGCTTATTTAGAGCTTGCTACTAAGTGGATTCAATGCGGGGGCAAGTCTGGGAATCTCCTACATCTGCTTTATTTGCAGGCACTGGAGGACATAATAATGGATTGTTCCACAGGAAGTATATAGGAATATTTAGGTAGAGTGATAACAAAATCAAGAATTTTAAACCAGGTTGGTCAGGTGTGGTGTGTAGAGGAATATTTAATCCTTTAATCTGGCATGCATGGCTGCTCGAGGGTAGAAGAATGTTGGTACACACATTTATTCCCAGTATTCGGGGCAGTGGTGGTCCACGTCTTTCATCCCTAAGACAGAAACAAGCATGTGGAAGCAGACACAGGAAGGAGAAGCTCAGAAAGACTCAGTGTCACACAGGAAGTGACATCTGAGATGAGTCAGTGAAGGACAGGCAAAGTAACTAATCAGAGGAAGAGTTAGCAGAGCGAGTCAGAATAAGGACATACCCAGCTCTCAGAGAGAAAGGCAGGCTCTCAGCTCAGAGCAGGTGTGAGTTACAGAAGAGTCAGTTATAACAGTCAATCAAGCAGGCAGTATGAGGTGAGCAGTCTGAAGCAGGCAGATGGGGGGCAAGACATAGAAACAATGAAGCAGTTTGACTGAGGATAACGCAGAGAGGCTGACTGAGGCAGTATGGAGCAACGAGAGCTTAGAGGGAGTGAGAAAGGGAAACAGGCAGCTCGGCAGAAGAGGTCAGTATCAGATGGAAGAGGGAGTCAGTTTGAAGCTGAGCAGAGCAGTTCAGTTTGAGGCAGTTAGAGAGCCAACCAGAATTTGCCAAAGTCAGAAGAGTTCGGTCAGAAACAGTCAGCTGGTTCAAAAGGTCAGTTTGAACTAGCAGCTTGGAGAAGAGTTTGAGCCAGAGCAGTGAGTGAGTTGAATCAGAGGGGTCAGTTGAGTTCAGCTCTGAGTTCAGAGGGAGCAGGTCGGGGCTCAGTCAGCAGTAAGTCTTGGAGACTTAAACATCTTAGGTTGTGTGGAGGTTTAAATGTTCTAGACTGTACGAAGGTGAGCCTTCTAGTTCTAGGTTTAAAAGCATATTGTACAAAGAATAAAAAGTCTCTGCCTGGAATCAACATCTACATTTGGGGTGAATCTACACCAAAAAGGAAGACTCACTTATCTGCATATGTGTGTGCGCACACACATCCCAACAGTTCAGCTGTCCTGTAAGTCTCAGATAATATATAAGCTCATAAGCTCACAAGATACACGTCTCAGACAACATGTAAGATAATATATAGCTATGTAACTATGTAGTTAAAATGAAACAAATTTAACTTTTCTCATTACCTCTGGTTGGGGTTGAGGTGCATATAAAGTTACAGCTTAAATCTTGAAGGCCTTGAGAAGTTTTCTAACAATCATGCATCTGGATTTCACAGACAAGTAAAATTTTAAAAAGCACAAATATACACAACCAAGTCCTAACACAGGGCATCAGTCTTCTTATGCCTGATAAAGGAGTAAAAAAAAAACCTCACAGAAACAACACACCTACCTCCTATCAGATTTCTGAGACTTAAATCTCAGGATTTAAAGTGTGAAAATCTCACTAGACCACTGATATCTGGGTGTAACACTGCCCGATACTATCTGTAAAGGATCCAGACAGGTAAGGAGCCTGAGACAGCATCTGCCCGGGCAGACGTATTCCACCACGCTGTACTCCTTGTTTCTGTGGTAAAGGCGAGTGCTTCAAAGACACACTGTCCGATTTAAAATAGCAATGTTTGGACGTGAGAACTACGTGGACGTGGGTGTGGTGGGGTGGTCTGGTGACCCTCACCCGTGGGAACAGGACGAGAACGAGCCGCGGACTGCGAAGGACTCCCAAGCACTTACCATCACACAGCTGCCCAAGCTGAGGTGCTGAAGCTCTGCACAGAAGTTCAAAATGCTCAGCAATGCCGTTTGCTGCCATCGGGGACGCGTCGGGGACAAAGGCGGAAAGGGAATGAAACAAAGAGGAGAGGTCAATTAGACATTAAAGGCTGTCACTGCTGTTCCTGAAATACAGCTGAGAGCCTAGGTTGCAGAGCCCACAGATGCCATTTAATGAGTCCCAGGGGCTCTCACCTCTGACTGGCTGGGTTTTGAGGTAATCGTCAGCAGTCTCCACGTAAAGTCCTCACCTAGTACGGTTTTGCATACTCTACAGACATCTCTGTCCCCCGCGGCCTATCAGTTTACCTCTCCGGTAAGCTTTTGGAGTCTGCTTAAGATCAATGGGAGAGAGAGGTGGGGGGTGTGGGGAGGAAGGGAGCAGAGGCAAAAGGGAGGAAGCCACCCAACCCCAAGGGGGCTGGTGACAATCCTGGAGGGTGGCGGGAGCTCTGACATTCACCGATCAGCTGCAGTCTGATGGAACTGCCAATAGAGTCACCCCAAATCAGGACTGAGCGGTGACTTTAATGTCAAAGGATTCTCTTTGCTGACAAGGATACCAACAACCATTGAGCACCTGTCAGCGGTGCTGACGGAAACATATCTAACACGCGCTTTCTAGTCATGTTTCTGCCATTTAATCTCATCTATCCTCTGTGATGAAAATGTCTGACCAGGAAACATCCAAAGGTGTGTGAGACTGCTGTACAGTCATGACAACTAAAGTACATTTTCAATTGTGTGTGTGTGTGTGTGTGTGTGTGTATGTGTGGTGTGTGTGTGTGTGTGTGTACAGTGTGTGTGTTTGTATGTGTGTGTGGTGTGTGTGTATGTATGTGTATGTGTGTCTGTGTGTGTGTGGTGTGTATGTATGTGTGTGTGTATGGTGTGTCTGTGTGTGTGTGTGCTGTGTACGTATGTGTGTGTATGTGTGTATTGTGTGTGTGTGGTGTGTATGTGTGTGTGTGTGTGTATGTGTATGGTGTGTCTGTGTGTGGTGTGTATGTATGTGTGTGTGTATGGTGTGTCTGTGTGTGTGTGTGTATGTACGTATGTGTGTGTATGTGTGTATTGTGTGTGTGTGTGTGTATGTATGTGTGTGTGTGTGTATGTGTATGTGTGTCTGTGTGTGGTGTGTATGTATGTGTGTGTGTATGTGTGTCTGTGTGTGTGTGTGCTGTGTATGTATGTGTGTGTATGGTGTGTATTGTGTGTGTGTACAGTGTGTGTGTGGTGTGTATGTATGTGTGTGTGTTTGTATATGTGTGTAGTATGTGTATATGTGCATGTATATGTGTATGTGTTTTATGTGTATGTGGTGTGTGGTATATGGTGTGTGTGTGTGTTGTGCACCTGTGCCCACAAATGTACATGCTGAGGCCAGAGAAGACTGTCTGCTTTCCCCCTGTATCCCTGCTCTCTGCTTCGCTCCTTTGAGACAGGGTCTATCACTGAGCAGAAGCTCTGCACTTCAGCTAGCCTGGAACCCAGGGAACTCCTCCATCAGCCCACCTTCTCCTTTCTCCTCCCCAGGGCTGGTTCCAGGCACATCAGCCATGCTCTGCTTCTCACATGGGTACAGAGGTTTGAACTTAAGTGCTCTTACCCACTGAGCCATATTTCCAGCCTTGAAAAATATATTTAAGGGGTCAATTCATCTCATAACATGTCGACCATGAAAAAACTCTAAAAACAAAGCAACAACAATCACAACAACAAAAAAGACTTTCTAGTTTCTCCTCTGCTAGAAAACTCTTCAGGTATCCATGGAACACTTTCTAAGCATTTAAACTACATTGTTTTTTAAGCTATTAACAAATTATTAGATCTCTCATGTATTTAAAAGTTGAAAAGGATCTGCGGAGGGAGAGGTGAAGGGCTGGCTGAACCCCGACAGTTGTCAATGGGAATGTGCTAACGAAGTACTTCCTACAGAGTAAAATAAATCACTTAAAGCGAAATTAAAATGGCAATTATAAAAGGCATTGGAAAGTACTAGACTTCAGTCTATTATCCTGTTGAGTACTTTTTAAAGTTAAGTGAAAGTTTATCTTGATTCTATGTCTCCAACATAACAGAGTACTTGTGAGACAATCCATGTAATTTTTAGATGGTGAACACTGGACAGGCTATGTGAGGGTTTCGCAGTACTTAGTCATATTACTCAGCTAGCACAGAGTGTGATAATACCACACCATTTTCATTAGAGTCCTGGGTGTTTTTAATACAAGCTTGTTCTATAATCATTTTCCCTCCTGAAACTACTTCTCCAAATTCATACAATCTTTCTTCTGGGCTTCTGTTCAATGAGCACCAGACTCTCCCAAGTACCAGTGTTTGCAGTGCTTCAAGAAATACGTCCACATACTACTCCAGACTCCCACCTAACAGGGACAGAGCTGACTTCCTCTCTCCTGAGGGATTCTCACTTTTAAAACAGTGTGCAGTGGACGTGACTGGTGACTGGTATGGCTGGACCACAGGGTCCACGGACACTTAATCAAATAGTACACAGGCTACCAGAGTGGTTCTGGACAAGACTAACATGTCGATCAGTGTACTGTCCTCCCTAGTGTGTCATCTAATCAGCTTCAGGCTTCAAGAGCACAAAAGAGCTGACCCTTCCACCAAGTAGAGGGGAGAGCCAAGGTCTGAAGAAGAGTTCTGCCAGTTCTTGGGGAGCAAGCCTGGAAGGTGATTCTCCAGCCAGTCAGTTCTGAGAGGCACAGAACCCAGGCTGACAGCCTGGCTGTGATCTGCCTTCAGGTCATCCTTGGATTTCCTTAGAGCCAAAACTACGGCGGCGGGAACACTCCAGGATTCCCGTCACAGAACTGCATGAGGAGGTAAGTGTAGGTTGTTTCGGAACAGCTGATATATAATGGGTTAAATAATACAGTGATCGGCACACAGTGAGTACATTTATTAAATGAATGAACAGGATTTCCTTCGAGAATTAAAAATATACAAATTTACAGCAGTGCCTGACGATCACAGCGTCTGTCTATAAATGAACAGATTCCTCAAACTGTGTTAATTTAGCAATTTACTCTTTGTATCCTCCTTGGAATTCACCTCAATCTGTGGAGCTGGCTTCAGTGTTGGCCAACCATTCCTGGACATGAGGCCGGCCCTGGAGTGACTGATACGGCCAGCGTCATGCTATTGGAGAAAACGGATTTTCCCTCTCACAGAAGGTACAGCTGACAGCTCGGTTGTAACTGTTACCCTAGTGGTTACGTTTTCATTTCACTCATTCATTCATTCATTCATTCGTTCATTCTGAATATAACAAAATAAAATAAAACAAAAACTATTACATAGAAGACGGACAAGATAAACGACAGAAGGAAAAGAGCCCAAGAGAGGGTGCAGGAATCAGAGACCCATTCGTTCACTCGCTCAGGAGTCCCACATAAACGCTGAACCCGGTGCAGACCGCGCAGGCCTGAGCATGCTGCTTAGGTCTCTGAGTTTGTGTGAGCCTTGCTCTCCTGGTGTCCTCCATCCCCTCTGCCCTTACAGGCTTTCACCTCCCCTTCCTCAGGTTCCCTGAGCTCCTAGGGGAAGGGTTTGATGGAGACACCCCATGTAGAGCTGAGTACCCGAATGAACTTTAAAATATAGAAGAGGGAGTTATGTCTGAATATTTTACAAATATTTAATCAGCCTTCACATTAAATTGGAAATTACAAAAGTTATGAATAGTAAAGAAAACTGTCATTTTTAATTCTCCCTCTAAAAAGGAAGTACCATAGAACAAAAGAAACTTCATGTTTAAGGACGACATCATTCATGTTTCCTGAAAAAGAGATGTGAGGTCGAAGGAAGCCTGGAGAAAGAGGACGACGAAAGCAGAGATGCTGTGGGGGGCCTTCCGCAGGGCTACAGAACGATCCAAGGGCTGGGGTGTGCCAGGGAAGAGAGCAGCTGTGGGGGGCTTTCCATGGGGCTACAGAACGATCCAAGGGCTGGGGTGTACCAGGGAAGAGAGCAAGTGTAAACCACTCTACTGAAAGCAGGTTCTCCCCAGCAGGGCTAAGCAGAGATAAGCAGTCCTGGGTTAAGAGACTGTATCAATGGGATGAGTTTGCGAGCTCTCTACGTCTAGTAAACCTGCTTCTTCACGGAGTAGTTACAGGACAGTCTTTGTCTATGCCGTTCATATTCAGAATGAAGGAACCGCTGCTAATGTCAAAGCAAGGAGAAGGAACTAACTCTTCACACAGAAGACTCTGGGGAGAAGCAACACTTTAGGGTAAGAGCTGGCAGGCTACAACTCACAGGCAAAGTCCACCTGTTTTTGTGAATGAAGGTCTACAGGAGTCATTTCAGCTTCATCTATAGCTGTTCCCTCACCTCAGCAACAGAGTGAAGTCACTGTGATGGAGAACATGTGACCTACAGGCTCTAAAATACTTACGCACTCGAGATGAGTCTGCCAGTGAGCACCTGCAACACTTCTTCACATCTATCACATACCAACAGGCGAATCAAAACTGTACAACGTGTACTATTAAGAAACTATTCAATTGTCGAAAGTAAAAATTATTATAACTCTTTTTAAGGCTCTAAGTTTCTTTTACGACTCCAAAATTCTACGGGTTGTTTCTATAAAGCTTACTAAACAGAAGCACAATAAGTTAATAATTTAAATAGTAGCTTTGAGAATACAAGGCAGCACATTCAGCTTTAAATGTGTTTATCATTTTCAAGCCTTAGTCAAACTGCTATGAAAAGGAATACCTTACGGAGTGGCTAGGACCATGTTTTCTGCATAATGATCAAAACATAATCTAGGAAAATGTCATCTAGTAGAATGTATGTGCAGAAGACAGACTTCTTTATATTCTACCTAAAATCTACCTACCCCATTCAGCAGCTTCAGAATCCAATGGGCCACTATTGGTAATAAACCTACAAGTCTGCCAACATAAGCTTCTTAACCCACTACCAAATTATAAGAATAAATATGTAATTATGTATTAATGTAGATCACATGGCTACTGGTTAGATGCAAAGTGAAGGAGTAAATTGCAATGAAATGTAAAATGTTGTGAAGAAAGAGAAAATAAAAAAGCAATCAGACAAAAACCATAGAAGGCATGGTCACAGGACTGAGCTGCCTGACTATGAAGGAACCAAACCATGGTACCATATTCCAGTTATCACAATAGGCGAAGGCCCCTTCTCCAGCCTCTGTTCGCAGCTGAGCTCCTCTTTGTTTCTTTAGCAGTTTTACTAATAGTGTTCTCAGTGACACCCCCAAACAGTCAGGTGCTGTAATGGCTACTTATAAAACATATAACTTCAAGAAAAGTGTTGATGGCCAAAGAACAGATAATAGATGTGAAATTTTGGTAAGTAGATAAAAGTCACAGGTGCTGTATTATTAATAATTATTATTAATGCCTTTCTGTTACAAGAAAACCTATTGGTAGGTAAAAGAAGGCACGGATTCTAATCTTCACTGACAGTTTCAAAAGAAATGCCACCTTCAAGTTTCACCACTTCTAATCCTCTTCCAAACTGCTACAGACTTCTAAAGTGCTAAGCAAAACACTTAAAATGATGACCTTTATGCTTACATAACTTTCAGAAAGTCTAGATTTATGGCTTAAGAGAGTTACTAAGAATACCATGCACATTCCACAATGGATGTACTTAGCACGCTGCACTGTGAGGCAATACGGGCTTACAAAGGTTGTAACTAGTTGGCATCCCTTTTTCAGCACGTGTTAGAAATTAGCTGTTGCGTATCTGCAGTAAGAATTGCAACCTCCAATTCCACACTCACTGTCAGAAGACAGGATTCCGAATCAGTATTCTCTACTCTAAAACATGGGTCCTAGGAAGCATAAAGGGGCATTTGACAGGTTTCTATATTACAGACACAGACTGCCTCAATATGGACTAACCACACTCTGTGATCACAAAGCCATTTCACTGATTGTACTGTCTCCCGAACACTTCAGGGCAAGCGATCCAAGTAATAAATTTGGATTTTATTAAAGAGGAATATACTTCACCAAATGAAAATCCATACATTTACATGCAGATAATATCTTTGAAGGAATCCTAAGAACACAGTCGACTCAGTTTAAAATACATACATACACGTGAAGGAATCATTCTTTTTCTGTCACTGTGATGAAAGCAACTTAAGGAAGAAAGGGTTTATTCTGACTCAGTTCAAGGATGTAGTCTTTCATGGCAGGCATCCTGGTTAATCTTGTAGGCATTCTCCTGATTAATGACTGATGTGGAAGGGCCCAGATCACGGTGGGTGGTTCTATCCCTAGACAGGCTGTGCTGAGTTGTATAAGAGTATATGCTTAGCAAGCCAGGAGGAGCAAGCAAGTATGCAAGAGTTCCTCCATGGCTTCTGCTGAGGTCCTTGCTTCCAGGTTCCTGCCCTGCTTGAGTTCAGGCTCTGACTTCCCTCAGTGATGGAGGGTTACTGGGAAGTATAAGCTAAAATAAACCCCTTCTCCAGGGGGTGTTTTTGGTCATTGTGTGTTATCACAACAATTGAAAGCTCAAGACAGCAGGTAAATAAAAGCAGGAACTTGAGACAGCTGGTCATAAAGCCCGCAATCAGGAAGCAGGGAAGGATGTACACTGCTGCTCTTGCTCCATTATTTTTCTCTACTTAGTCCAGGATCCCAGCCAGGGAATGGCACCACCCACAGTGGGTGGGTCTTCCCGCCTCAATTAATGCAACCAGGTTAATCCCCCACAGCCTTGTCCAGAGTCTCCCAGCTGAACCTAGATTCTGTCGAGTTGACAATTATCCACCACAGTGGTATAATTGGTTACCTCTACCACTGTCCTTTCCTGGCCAAATTTTTAGAAATTTCTTATACCTGGATTCTGGTCAATGAGTTTGAAAACAAGGGACAGCCCCCTCTTTCACTGTAGTGACTAATCAGGCCCTGTGACCCCGATGACAACAACCTACTCACTTAAGTCACACAAAACTAACGCCACCAAAAGTCTCTGAGTTTCCTTCAAAATGCCTACAGGGCAAATCAGGAGCAGAGTACAAACATATTCTAGCCTGGAGACACATATCTAGCACTACAAGAATAGTTGTTAGTTTTACTATTATATTCGTTTTTCTCAACTTGATCAAACTAGAGTCACCTGGAAACAGGAAACCTCAAACCTCTAACAGACTGGCCCGTCTCTTGACTCATGATTGACGTAAGAGGGTCCAGCCCGGTGAGTGTGGTCAAGGGTTGTACAGGAAAGCAAGCTGAGTGAGCCATGGCAGCAAACAGCAGGTCATTTCTCTCCGTGGCTTCTGCGTCAGTTCCAGCTTGAGTTCCTGCCCTGACTTATCTCAGCGACAGGCTGAGAACGCGACGTGCAGGGCACACAAACTCGTTGCTACCCGAGCTGCTCTTGGTCATGGTGTTTATTTCACGGCAATAGCAGTAGAGGGCAAACACGAATTGGGACCAGGATTTAAGTTCTCAAATCCTTCCCCCAATAACTCACTTCCCCCAGCAAAGCTGTGCCTCCTTAACCTCCCAAAAGATTGCCACCAAATGGGGCCAAACATTCACGTACTGGAGCCTATGATGGAACTTTCCCTAATTTACGATTACGATAATGTTATAGTTAATAAATTAGATGATTCTTTAAAAAAATGAATTTCTAATATCCCTCTGTCTCATGTTCACCAGCTAACCTATCTGAAAGAGACAGCATTTGAGATGACAGCTAATAGCAGGCTGCATTAGTTAACATAGGCAAAGCTGTTTCTTCCTACTAATTCCAACTCTTGGTCTTAGCCATCAGCGTTAGCTCTGCTGAGTGAGAGGCTATTCCCTTACTTGCCTTTACAGCCTCTGTCTGTCAGCCGCACTGCGCCTGCCAGCACACAATGTGTTTTTCAAATCAGGTAAAAAAGCAATAAAGATACCACCATATCTGCGCGTCAGAAAGCAAATTCGTGGCACCAAATCAAATCACACTGCTTTCGAAAGACAATTCATATGTCTGTTGTGAAAATGAATGAATGAATGAATAAATAAATAAAGGCACTTTTGCCAAAGGATGGTATGAGATTTTACTTTGCAGACTAAAGTGGCACATGAAAAAGAAAACATCCTCCAACAGAATTGAAGACCGACTACTTTTGTTGCATGCTAGCTCATCAAGAGGTAGGCAGAGGGGTCCTTGAAACTGTTGACACAGCCCACCAGGCCGGTAAACAGCTGCGGAACTGTACTTGTGGATTACTGACATATCCTAGTCACCCCACAAAACCTATAATCAGTTTTTTCACTTCTTCAGATTCTTTCAATTTATGCTCTATCATTCTTGAAGTGAGGCAATCAAAACTGGATGCAGGTGTTCCATTTATAACTCCAACTTTTAAAAAACACTCGTGGTTCCCTTGCCTGCTGCTAAGCAACAGGGCGGCATCCTTACTGAGATGTCTGTCATTCCATTCTCCGTTCCCACTCCAGACATTTTTCCAAAAAAAAAGGTAAACAGGCTCAAACTCTTAACAGTACCCAGACTGCTCTTGGAAATGCACGGGACTTATCTGCCAGACACTGCTTGCACAGTCAGAACAGGAGTAGGTGGCAGAGAGACCCCATTGCTTTCAACAGAAGCAGCCAAGATTTTAGAGTAATTTTTCCCATGATTTTATTTATGCACTTTTACAAATTAAACTACATCACCATGGCTAGCAAACTGGGTTCAAATCAAATGTAAATATTGTTCTGGGCCTATCTTCTGAAACTTCAACATTTATGAAATGGAAATACCACCTACTCTCACTAGGACGGTCAGAGAGTTAAATATCAATACAGAGTGTCTGGCAAAGCAAGCAGAATACATCACAAAATGTATCAAACTTTAGAACTAAAAGACGTCTCCAAATCCCTCTAAAACTTTGTTACACACACAGGCGTTAAGTTTTACAAATTACACAAACATACTATATCTATTAATATGAATTATACAGGAACATAAAGTATAACTTTATCACATCATAATTTGACCTCTAGCATCAATAATCCACAATAGAGTAATACTCAGCCATATTGATTTTTGTTTATCTTTTATTGTAAGGTAAAGGTTGGGATGGCACAGTGGTGCCTACCTGTAACCCCAGTCAGTCTGGAGATAGGGACAAAAAGACTCCTGGAGCCCAGGGGTTAAGGACAGCTTGGGCATTATAGTGAGAATGGTATCTCAAGCAATTAAACATGGCACTGCAAATTATGGCCCTTTAGAAACAAAACCACCTCTCCAGAAATCTCAAATCTCATCATTTTCTCCTCACATACATCCACAGGACAACGAGGTGCATTTGGAATCGGAGCCTGACATCTGAACGGCCTGCTGATGAAAACTGCGTTCTGATTGTGCAGAATGTTGAGAGGCCGGACCCCTAGCTGCCTTCTTTATCTGTTTATTTCCATCCACCAACATCAGTGGCCACCCAGAGGATTGGGGAGGACAGGGAAGAGGTGCCAGATGCTTTGCGTAAGAAATAAGGAACAGTTTGCAGACTGACTGGGAAAAAACTGATGACAAAGCTCTTTCTCTTCTCTTTCACCAGGCATCACTAAGTGCCCGAGGAGGACTCCAGTGGAGACCCAGGCATCACTTGGTGCCCAAGGAGGACTCCAGTGGATATCCCAGGCATCACTAGGTACCTGTGATGGACTCCAGTGGAGACCCCAGGCATCACTAGGTGCCCGTGGTGGACTCCAGTGGAGACCCCAGGCATCACTAGGTGCCCGTGGTGGACTCCAGTGGAGACCCCAGGCATCACTAGGTGCCCGTGGTGGACTCCAGTGGAGACCCCAGGCATCACTAGGTGCCCGTGGTGGACTCCAGTGGAGACCCCAGGCATCATTAGGTGCCTGAGGAGGACTCTAGTCAGGAGATGCCCAAATGAGGGAGTGACAGGTTGGTAAAGCACAGGCAGAGTTTAATATCTGTGAGAGGCATTCAAGGTAAAAACTGCCTTGGGAAGATTGTCTCAGTTTTGAATCTACAATTTATATCACTAAAATAACATTGTTTTCAAATTTTACTATACATGAATTTTAGATAAATGAAAACTAAACTTTTTATATACACATTAAAAACTGATGCCAGGTGGTGGTGGAGCATGCCTTTAATCCCAGCACTCAGAAGTCAGAGGCAGGTGGATCTCTGTGAGTTTGAGGCCAACCTGGTCTACAGAGTGAGTTCCAGGACAGCCAGAGTTACAACAGAGAAATCCTGCCTCGAGAAACCAAAAAAAAAAAAAAAAAAAAGAGTTAATTTAACAGATGGCACACCAAATAAAATTAGATAAGAGGTAAGATAAGGTACTATGTAAAGTTTATGTAATCTAGCCATACAATGAACAGGTTTAGGTCCATAAGAGGGAGAAGCTAGAAGGGTCTCTAGACTTAGGAACATAATAAAAATATCTACTCTTGAGAGAGGAGATCTCAATCCCTTAAGCCGCTCTTCTAAAAATAAACAGTCATAGTCCGTCAGTCTCTTGAGGTAAATTTAAGAAAGCTATAGGCTAATGATTCGTTGACAATTAGGTCATGTGAATATATAACATTTCAAAAGTTTATTTTCACAGAGCATCACAGATGTAAGATGCTCTGCAAGTTTGGTTTTACCTTATGTTCTTTTCAAAGACATCTTTAATAGTTCAGTATATTACAGTTCTTCTTAAAGTCAAATAATCAGAAAATTAAGAGCACTGGCTGCTCTTCCAGAGGTCCTGAGTTCAATTCCCAGCACCCGCATGGTGGCTCACATCCCTCTTCAATGGAGTCTGATGCCTTCTTCTGGCATGCAGGTGTACATGCAGGTAGAGCACTCATACATACGTAAATAAGTCTTTAAAAATAAAAACTACGATGCATTTTAAGTTTGAAGCGACTAACCAAACTCTAATGACTTCAGAGTATCCGGATGACATCATAACCTTTGCTTAACAACAGGAAATCACATGAGAAAGTGAAGGCAATCAAGTACCCAGCAGTATGTTTCACCAAGAAAAACACAGTGAGTTGTGCTCACCTCTACTTTTGTCCGGTAGAGAACGAGCCGCTTGAGGTTGCACAGCTTGGCAATGTGGCCGAAAGCCTGAGGCGCCAACTTATCGCACGACGAGAGATTTAGGTCTTGTAGGTTTGGGCACGTTTCGGAAATAACCTCCACGCAAGTTTCATTGAGAAAGTGGCTGCAAGATAACTCGAGGCGTACTAATTCAGATCCACACACCTTTAGAAACCTGTGAAAGCAGTATTCCATGGAAGTTATAAAATTAAATGATAATTTTGCAAGAACTTTGAAATCACCTCTTAGCAGACACACTTTGGAGAATAGATTTCTACTAAAGAAAAATACATAACCTGAGTCACTTAAGTGCTTACTCATTTCATTACATGCTGAAATGTTCTTGGCTAACTAAAATAAAGCAAGCTGAGAGGATAAAGTGAAATCACCTGGTACAAGTCAGCTGCTAGTAAGTGGAAAATAAGAAGGCAGAGGAGGTAGCTCTCTCACCTGTAATCCACACCTGAGTTGTGAAATCAAAAACATAAAACCCTAGGCTCTCGAGAACATGTCACTCTCTTAACAGTGCCCACTCAGAATGGGGTAATACATCTTGAATACAGCATACAGAATGGCGGGTTTAATTAAATGACCTTAAAACAAGTCAGACTGGCTTCCTCTTAATTCAGAAAGTATCTAGGTTGGTTTAGCTGTACTGTTGTGCTACATTCTCGGTAGCTATTGCCATTTGGCCATTTAGTAACTGGACTGCTTGATGTCAGAACTAATATAAAACATCCGATTGCATCTTCACATAAGTACACAGAAATAGGAAAAGATCAAAGAATAGAAAATGTTTCATCGGAATAGAAATCCCATTGTTTATCTTGGTTGCATAATAACTGGGGTTGAGCTTTTTGTTCATAGCCATCATAGAAAGCAATCTAACAGTCAGCGTCTGGAAGTGTGTACGTCTATGAGACTTCACCAACCGAGCAAGCTGAACCCTCGCACAACACACCGACTGTCCCAACCAGTGCCTGCCCTTCAGTGCTGCGCGAAGAGCAGCGCTGGCACTCTTAGCTTTCAGCTCAGCTACCCGACCCCAGCCCCTAGGGATTTAAGAACTTACCAAATACACACACTAAACAAACTAAATAAACTAAATCGGGTAACTCAAATTTTAAAAAAGGGTCATGCAGTTACACACAAATATGAGTTGGTTCTCTTCTGTTCTACTTTTTCCCAGCAATGATGTAGGGAACACCATTCACCCAGCGCCTTAGTCGTGCTCCGTTTCTGTGAAGAGACACCATGGCCATGCCCACGGCAACTCTATAAACATTACTCACACAGAAATCCCATACAAACACAGAATCAGAAAGCATGAAAATGCACAGACAAATCATTATAAGACAAAAAACCTCCAGAAAATACCTTTTAGTTCATTTTGTGTTGCTGTCTACTGCTGGACATGAAGCCGGCCCTTAAGTATGGTTTGCACATCCAGTGAGATAGCCCCCAGGTTAGGGATGGGGGCTGTGTCCGCTTCCCCTCTAAGGCCCTGTCTGCCTTAGACCTCCACAGACCCATTCTAAAAGTAAACTTTAGGATTAAAAGTACTTCTCTGTTCATGGGTTCAAACTATTTCCCTAAATTGGACAAATTGACGTTGTTTCTTCACTTTGAGTATACAAGTAGTTATGGTAAGTTACTCATTTATAAATTAGCAGCCTAGGAATAAATGTTGGATTTCAGAGAATAAAAAAATCCTATTTTTAATTTAATAGTTCTAAAATTTGAAGATTAGAAAAGTTAAACAAAAGCATGTGAACTCTAAGAACCACAAATGTTAGTCCTCTTGTCTCTATAATCTTTGCTCCTGGGCAAAACACTGTTATCTGCATCTCCTTCTCATGTTTGAGTGGGAACGGCTTGACATTTCTTTTCTTCCTTTGCTCTCATTATGGCGAACTTTTCCTCCAAAGAATTTATAGAGGAGCGTCAAGCTAGTCACCCAAGATCGCACCATAAACAGACAGGAAAACTTGGAGATGACTTAGATGAGAGAATCAGAAAGCATGGAAGGCAATGGCCATTCTTACACAGCCCTTTCCTTTCTCTCTCTCTGAGATTCAGAAATGTTTACTTCGAGCAGGTTATCAATCAGTATGTTCATATTCTCTGACTTTATATATCGATCCCACAAAGGCAGCAGGAATAGACACAACTGACCACACATGAATCATTTCTTAACGTGCATCATGGATTTTAACAAAGTCACAGGATGTTTCTGCACTGATCAACTAGTTTTTCATCTCAATTATGACATGGTCCATCAGAAGGAAAATAACTTCTTTCCTCCAGCCTGTTTATGAATTTTCATCTAGTATTACTTGATATTAAGTGGCTTATTTTTATTTATTTAGAACTTCCTTTAATTTTTATTAAATCTTTTTATTAAAGATAGATTCTTTTCTCATACAATATATCCTGGTTACAGCCACCCCCCTCCGTTCCTCTCAGCTCCTTCCCATCTTCCCTCTCAGCCGGATCTACTCCCTCTCACTAGAAAAGAGCAGGCCTCTAAGAGATGACAAAACATGACAAAATAAAACAAAAACCATCACATTATAGTTGGCCAAGGCAAATCAACAGAAGGAAAAGAGTCCCAAGAGGAGACACAGGAATCAAGAGACCTACTCTTTCACATACTCAGAAATCTCACAAAAGTACTAAGGTAATTAATGCTCTAATTTATAAGCAGAGGCCCTGGTGCAGACCGTGCAGGTCTGTGCACGCCGCTTCAGTCTCTGTGAGCTCATTGAGCTTTGCTCAGTTGATGTAGAGGGCCTTGCTCTCCTGGGGTCTCCCATCCCCTCTGGCTCTTACACTCTTTCACCTCCTCTTTCTCGGGTTCCCCGAGCTCTGAGAGGAGGGATCCGACGGAGACATCCCACCCGTGTGTCCCGAGGTTTCTCTCTTTAAGGGTCTAGGTCTGCTGCTATGAAAAAGGAGGTGTCTGGAAAGAATAAATTACTTATTCTTGAAAGCTGAATTTAACTTGTTAGAAGAATACACATATAAGGAGGACTTTACTAATAACTTGTATCTTAAAATAATTAACATCATATGAATGAGTATTTTAATATGAATCTATCCATCACAAAAAAGAAGGCACATGATAAAAATATGAAGTATAGAGCTAAGGAGAGATTGGACACAAATGCCCATAGCTTCTGATTTTTAATACTATGTTTTGTCAGCTGATCCAATGAGTGTTATAATACACTCTACTTACGATACTTTTAATTCCAAATAACTCAGAACATTATTTAATACATATGGTCTAAAAATAAAGCCATTAAACCCAAAACTTCTTACTTCCTCTGTGTGGTACTACCCATCAATGGTAGCTGTCCTAGTTAGGCTTACTATTGCTGTGATGAAACACCATGATCAAAAGCAAGTTGTGGAGGAGAGGGTTTATTCAGCTTACACTTCCAAATCTTACAATACAGGCAGGCAAGAGGTAAGTACACAAAAGGATTTAATAAGCTCCTTATAAAGCTTGAACTCTATGTGAAGACAGCTGTTGTGCTTTGAGTGTGAAATGTCCCTAGGCTCGTGTATGTGAACACCTGGTCCTCAGCTGCTGGTACAGTTTTAGAAGGCTGTAGAACCTTTAGGAGGTGGAGCTTCACTAAAGGTGGTGGGTTTCTGGCCACGGATTAGAGAAGCAGGGGGACGCGGCTTTCTATCTCTGCTTTCTAGTCTCTCTGCTTCCTCAGAGACGTACAGCCAGCTCTCTCCACTTGCTGCCATGCCTTCCCCACCGTGATGGACTGTACCCTCCTTTCCCCAAAGGAGTACTTTATCTTAGCAACAATAAAGAAACCAAGACAATACTGATAAGGTTCTAGAATCGAAGGAGTATCCAAAAATGATTCCTGATGAAATGAGCATGAATTACTTAGAACAAATCCAGAGGTGAAGGGTAAAATCCTATATACGGGGAGGGGTATCAGAGCCACTCGGCACCTACTGAAAAGAAACGGCAGTGCTAAAGCGGACCCCAGGCTTTTAAGAAAATATTACAATCAAGCATTAAAGCACAAACAGGCAGGGAGACAAGTGGATACACAAGACTTCAGACACAGCAATGCGTAAGTAAAGGGTAAATTAGACAGACTTGACTTCAATGGGTAATGACACATATGGGCAGTACTTGTAAATCTGCGGCTGGAAGAAGGTTTTAAATAACTGATTAAAATTTTTCTTTCTCCTAATTTAACCAATTTCTCTGCTCTTCTGATGATAAAAGTCCCCCCCCAAAAAAAATTCTTTAAAATCCTCCCAGTTCTAACTTTCACAGATAAGGGTTTTAGGGCAAAAAATGGCAGCAAGTTTCTTCCCAGACTCATCCTGAGCAGCTCACTAGTGGTCTCTACTGTAAAATGTGCTTTCTCTTTGGAGTATTATATAAATAAATCCTCGCAGTAATGAATATAAATAGACCACCGCTTATTCATAGACGACTCATTAACAATCAAGCCATGCATATTTATTGTTTATTCTGAGAAGGCTGCCTCCAAGTCGTAATGACTGTCAAGTCAAGTCAAAGAGCCCAAAGCAATCAGCAAGGCTCCAGCACGCCCTACCCAGAACCCTTTCCCTCTTTGTAGTTAAACACGTTTCTAAAAGTGAAGAGTGGCTGTGCTGAAAGGCATGCTGGGAAAATGTCTGGTTTGACTGGCTGAAAGACTGCAGTAAGATGAGGGTGACGAACGCGGATCTGTGTACTTCTGTGGCCATGCGGACTGCCCCGCGGTAATGACGCCGGGGAAACTGCAAACCAGGAGCAGAGCCGCTGGGGACAAAGCCAACTGCAGTTCTAACTACAAAACAAGACTTTATCCACTGCCCTTCTAAATAAACATCGCTGCTGAGATTTCTCCTTGCAACGGATGCTTCTTCTCATGCTTATTCAAGCTACAGGTTTTAAAACCGTGTTTAACGTGACTTACAGTACACTCGCTGCTATCCTGACCCCGTGCACTCCTGTGACGGAGAAGTCAGGCGCAGCTTCTCATCACCACTGCTGCCCCTAATGTCCGCAGTCACTAGCTGACACCTATTGTTGTTGTTGTTTTTAAATCAAATTATGCAAGGAATACGTTTGCATGTCTATCTTCATATCTTTTTATTCTTTGTAGAGGGAGGGCTATCTCAGATGTCACAAATATCTTTTTACATGGTCAACAATACCTGCCACCATGCCTTGACACATATGGAGAAACCAGTGTGGCTCTTCTTAAAATTGTTTTTATTACACCCATTTATATGTGTAGTGCATGCAACAGAGAACAACCTGAGGAGTCATTTTACCTTCTGCCTTGTGGGTCCCAGGAACTCAACTCACGTTGTCAGCTTAGCCAGCAAGCGTCCTTATCCACTAAATTCCTAATTTTAAAATTAGCAAATGAATTTCTCTGGTGACTCTCACGGAGGCAAGAGCTGGGCCTTTGTAATGTAAAGCAATGCTTACTGATACCGCTTGTTTCGTCTCATATTGTTTGTCTTAGTTTATGACCGAAGTATTTGCTCAAGACAGCCATGATTAGATCCAGTTCTTACCAGTCTGACTAGTGGTGAAGAAAGTTTGCAGAAGGAACGTATTTGAGGAAGACAGAACTAGCACTGAGCTAAGACCCCGCTGGAACTCAAGAACCCCCAATACAGAAACTTGGCCTGCAAAGTGCTCTGGAAGGACAGTGGGAGGCCTCAGAAGCTAAGTCATCTACCTCTCTCCTGCCCCTCTCTTCTGCCCATTGTCTCCTCCCTTCTCTCTTGTTGGCTTAGTTACAGAAAGCAGCATTCCTCTTGCCCAGGACAGGTTAGAGAAACTCAACTTCGTCCCCCCACAACTCAAGCCGCAAAGCCCCAACCCATTGTCCCACCTTTCCCTTACCTTCCTGACCTGGGGGAAGCTCTCTGGCGGGCCCTGCAGCATAGGCCCGCAGTCCCAGCTGCTTAGGAGGCTGAAGCAGGAGGATTCTGAGTCAGACGTCTACTGAGGTTACAAGGCAAGTTCAAAGCCGCTCAGGCAACTCAGCAAGATCTTGTCTCAAAACACAAAGTACAGGACAGAGCTGCAGACACACAGAGGAGTGCAAGAGGAGCTGCTTGGCACCCGGACGGGGCCTTAGGTTCAGCCCTAGCAACAGAATACGGGAGCATTCACTAATTTTAATAACAGATGGTGTCTCCAAAGTTTCTACGCCATGTCCGACTTTATGAAAGTGATGGGATCCTCTGGCACACGTAAGAACAATCATCAAGGTTAGGAGAAAAGCACCTGTTTGTATCCTAAGGAAAATCACTACGGCATCGCTAAATGAATATGCACTTCTGCAAGCTTTCAAATGTTTAACAGGTGACATTTAATAGTAAGGAAACTAAAAGCTTAAATAGAAAGGAGCAGAACACCTGGGCAGGTCTGCGAGCACCGTCCTCTATTTAGCATGCAATTTCATTTTCAACATAATTAGCTTAAATGAGCTTCTAAATCTGGGTGATGTATTGCACATGTAATTGAGATTTAATTAAAAATGTTCTGTAATAAATTGTTTTCCATTTCTGACAAATCACATTAGAGAGGTAGATTTTGATTTGAAAATAGTTTTTTAAATGTGTTAATCATCTGTGCTGAAAATACGAGAAAGAAAAAAAAGCAGTGTGGTGAAAGTCACTTGGGATACAGATAAGAAGTAGAGGGCACAGTGGCCCTTAATGGCTGAAGGGGATGGTTAACACTCGGTGTTGTTGTTTTTTGGAGTCAGGTTTTCCCTGTTGCAATTCTGGCTGTCCTGGAACACAGCCTGTAGACCAGGCTGGCCTCCGACTCACAGAGATCTGCCTGTCTCTGCCTCTGCCTCCCGAGTGCTGGGATTAAAGGCGTGCGCCACCGCGGCAGGGCTCAGTTCAAGTCTAGCGTCTTGAAAGAAGCTTCAGCAAGGTTTTGCACGTACCTGCTAAATCCCGACACAGAGATGAAGCCCCTGTTGCCAGTCCAGGACAGATTAAGCCACTGGACGAGAGCACAGCGGGCCTGGAGGAACTCCAGGGAGGAATCGTCCAGCTTCGCCCAGTACGGCTGCAGATTCAGGTGGATGTACTGCAGGGGATCGCAGCAGTGCTGGTGCAGCAGTCTGCAGGTCTGTGCTAGTCTGCACAGGTCTGGCAGTGAAAGATGGTTCAGAATCAGTTGAATGAGCTATATAAAACAAAAAGCCATGATCACTAAGAGGGAAGGACAGCATCGCTTTTTTAAAACACAGAATGTGGTCTGATAAAGAGCAGTGTCATGGTTTCAAACGGTGTCTTCCCAAAGCAGATAAATCAACATCCACCAAATTATCCAAACAGGGAGAAACTGCACAGACATAAGACCGCACTGCATTTAAAAACTGCTCAAATTCGCAACTCCTGATGACAGCGTATTTTCACACAGTACAAGGACATGTACACTGGAAATTGTTGAATAATTAGATTTTTAATAGACAACATTTTCTACATGCCAGACACCGGTGATGCAAAAGAAAAGAAGTTCCACTCTGAGTTCTGGGGGAAGCAGTAACAGCATATGCTTTAGTAACACTGACAAGATAAGCACACGGGGCTACTGGAGGCCCACCTGACCTGACTGCGGTGCCAGCATAGCCCTGCCACTTATAGCAGTAAGGGCGCCACTGACAGCTGCTCGCAACCTAAGTGGAGGGAGTCTAGGCTGAGGGTGGGTGACGCAGCTCACTTGGGTTTATCCTGAGGAAAGGCCAGTGGCACAGTCAGCTCTGTTTTAAAAGAATACCACAGATGTGCTCCAGGACGTGGGAGGGGCTCCCCAAGGAGCTAATGCGGAACTCCAGGAAAAGTGCCACAGGAGGAATCCCGCTGAGAGCAGCTAGCAGCAGCAATGGGACAACACCCATTACTGACAAGTGGAAAGGTAACTTTAGCTGAGATTATCCCTTTGAACTAGTTTAAGGTTTGCTTTCCAGCTGGGGCTTTCTAAACCAGTTTTCAAGAACAATGTCTTAAGTGGCCTGAACTGAATAATAATGAAAAATTATTTCCTTAATGATAAAAAGCTTATTCAGATGAGGGGGGGTTAAGTTTTCTAATTTAACATAAAGTATGTACCTGAATTTTCTTTGTAAGTAATCACACCCTTTAACATAAGTGATTTTGTTCAACGTATTATGTAAATTCAGTATTAATGTCAGATCAGAATTTCACTGTTTTGAGCCAAATATTCTAATATTCAGATGAACAACAATAATATTTTAAATAAGTTTAAAGATTACTTATAAAACATGAGCAGTTGCTGATTAACATATTGTATCTAATAAGGCTTGGGGTAGTCTTGCTATTTGTTTTTTAGCATTTGGACTAGGCTATAGAAATGACTTGGGGATGTTTGTATGTCTGTGTACGTACTTACTAAAAAAGGGGAAACAGAAATTATTAGATAAAAGCTGAGTCTGTTTGACTAATACTTCGTCTGTTTTCTAGACTTTCTCCTGAGCCCATCTTATGTTGCTTTATAAAATCCAGTTTTACTGAAACAAACAGAACACCGTATCATTAAGTGAGCAGGAATCCACATCACCCTCCATGGTGACATAGGTGCAGCCGGACCACCTGTCTCTGAGCGCAAACCCCATTATTTCAGGTTAGCTTAAATCCCCCCTTCTCCTGATAGTGCTAGGCGATTTCCATCCTCTGATCCTCAACTGGCTCACTGGCTTTAAGGACCCAATCCCTCCTCAAGTGCTAAGTCCCACTGAAGAGTCTGTATTGCTATCATAAAGATGGTGGGAACTTTATTTTTTCTGATTTCTTCCAGTATAAATGAACTTCTATTCTTGGGTATGCACTAGAAGAATGAGACTGTTCACTGTTCAGTACCTGGCTTTTCTTGTTTCATGGCACATCCTGCAGATCTTTCTCTCTCTGTACAGTCAGACCTACCTTATCCCGTTTCAACGCATGACACAATAACAATCAAATCGTTGTTTATTGATGTATTTCCCGCTGTTTTCTTTCTTGTTGCAAATAAGGCTGCAATATCACCCTGCGTATGTGTTATGCATGCACGCTCAAGTCGGCACACTGGCAATATATCTTCAGAGTAAGCTATGTGCATTTAAAAGTTGCCCTTCTGAGCGTTCGCATCTATCTATATATTCGTAGTGGATACAAGTATCCATCCACCGCGTGCTTGACAACACCCGTACTGAAACCTGACCCTTCTGAAGGCAGGAGAGCAGCCCCTGCCCCATGCTCCACCCCTCCTCTTCCTGCGCCTTCTTAATTTTTGCTACCGTTGCTACAGAAATTTAACTCCAAAGGTGCAGTCAGTGTTTTCCTCTCCCCTCCTGGTCTATTCCAGGGCTCGACTCAGCTGCATTTCTCTATCCACGACTGCCCTCACTTCAGTAACACTCAAAGACCTGCGTTTCTGCTACAGTTTAAGAGTACATGTTAGAATGCAAGTGAGAAGCGTGACCATTTTCCAGAATTTTCTTGATTATTTTCATGTTTCAGAAGTGAACTTTTCAAATAAAAAAATTTGTTTATATTTCAGTTGAGGCTTCATGAAATACAGTATAACTTCTCAAAGAGCTGATACCATGTTTGTGGGATCCACGTGTATGTGGATACACCTGCCTGATGGTTTTGACTCACTGTGTCTCTCTACGTGAGGCCGGCATGACTCGTAACCTTTTACACTCCAGGAGTTCCTAACGGTATGGATATTTGTCTATAATTATGCAATTATATATGCAACCAACTTACTTTTATTTCTTGATTCTCCTGAATATTAAAATATGTAATCATCTAGTCTGAGAGTGACTTTATAGCCTGCTTTTCAAAAATTACACCTTTTATGTCTTTCTCATGTCCACAGTATTGACTAGAACTTTCAGAATGGTATTAAGTAATGTTAGATTCAATTTAATTCAACTCATTTAATATAAGTACATAATGTAGTTTCAGAACTTTAATAAGTGTATTTTTAAAGACAGAGTCCCATTCTGTAGGCCTGGCTGGCCTGGAACTCACTCTGTACGCATCTCAATTCAGCCACATTTTTCAAGAGTCTCAAGAGTGCATGTGGGTGGTGACTACCACCCAGGACCTGGGATTCCCAGTGTTCCAGTTATACACGGCATTAGCCAGTTTAGCAAGTAACGAAGCACTTACTTCTTTAAAAATGGGAAGAAATACAGATACCTCTCCAGCTTTCAGTTTGCTGGCTGGTCTTGTCACTACTAGAGTAGACCTGAGATTTTTTTTTCCTTTTGACTTAGTACCATGGTATTATCATCTTGACTCTCTAATGTAAAAAAACATCTTTAAATACCAGGAACAAATCCTTGAAGATCCTTGTATTACTTTAAAATAGTTCTATTTGCCATTATTTTATTAAAGTATAAGTAAGTAACTATTAATTAAATGGTCTGAAATTGTTTACTGTTGTTTAGTTTTATATAGAAATATATTAGCTCATAAAAAGGTTTTCTTGGTTTTACAAAAGTTTAATAGAAATGGACTCTTAAATATTTGAAAAAAAATTATGAATTATCTGACCTTGGCAACCAAAGTACCTTAAAATTTACAGAATTAATAATGACTTTTTAACAATTATATTCAAATTTATTTTCAAAGAACTATTTTATTTTTATTTTTATTTTTTTTTTTTTTGAGACAGGGTCTCACTATGTAGCACTGGCTGGCCTAGAACTCACAGAGATCCACTTGTCTCTGTCTCCTGAGTACTGGGATTAGAGTATGCACACCCATGCCAGGTCCACAGAACTTTTAAACAATGCAAAAAGACCTTCTGAACCAGAGATAAATAACGTATTTCTTCCAGCTGAGTTATTACTTAAATAAGCCCTAGCATCTTCTGGCATAATCCAAACCTCTGTCTCCATATTAAAAGATACATATTACATGAAGACATATAATATTAATATGACATTCTGATACCAATATAACCTTTTGAGAGCATAGCAAAATATAAAAAGAATGAAAATCATCAAAACTTGACAGCAACATGTAAAAGAGCTTCTTTGGAGTTTAATTAAATAAAACAAATGGACACAGCTCTTAGTCATTACTAAACAAGTATCTCGTGTCTACCAAGCTGTGTTTACAGGGACAATTTAGTGTGAAGCACAAGGACCAGAGGATGTGATATGACCCACCTGCTCCCAAACCTCACTCTGTGAGGCCCTTCAGCCTCTCTTACAGCACTGACCCCTTACGTGAAACCCTTGCTCATTACACCTACCAGTGCCCCTCCAAGAATACAGGTTCTGTCTCGTGATTTCTTCTATAAATGTGCTGTATCAACCACACCTTTGCATGTATTTCAGACTCTCTACACTTACACTCTTTTTCCCCTATATAAACAAGCTAAAATTTCACCCTCCATCCCACAGAGACCTCCCTACTCCACTGAAGCTCCCACTGCTTCCTATTGCTGGGGCCGATCACACCTACGATAAACTTACACACACTCTCTCTCGTTTATACGCTCTTAATGGTGGAATGTAGCGCACTTATAAAACTGCCTGCATATTATGGACAATTTCTGGAATATTAGCTATTATTGTTGTAATCATGTATCTGCTCTAGACTTTTAGCAAAAGTAAATTATTTACTAATTCTGAAGTAGCTATGACACCATCCCAACCAATTTTACTACGCGTTGGAGAAACACAGCACCCTGAAGACTACCAGCTGAATTTAAAAAAAAAAAGAAAAACGCAAAGCTCTTGGTAAAGCTGAGGATGCCCTTTGGTGCAACAGAGCAGGCGGTTCTGCAAGGCAAGGGTGGCCCGAAACTGCTGCCCGCACGAACACAGCCTTGGTGGCTCTCCACCCAGTTCCGTCTTCTGCACTGGTCAGGCCTGACGCCGCAGGCCTACAGAACACTGCCGTTGCCAGCACGCCACAGCTGTTCTCCTCTCAGTACTCTCCGCCCTCCGCCTCCTTCACTCCAGCCAATGCTATAAACTAGGTATTTTATCCAGTCTGGATAAAGTGCAGCATCATTTAAAACATTTCACATCTAAACTCCTATCTTAATGGTTTGGGAAGTGGGTAAAAAAATGAGAAGTGACTCACTCTCTAGAGGAGATATGCTCCCGACGGGTCTCGTGCCCTTCTCTCCCTGCTCGGTTTTCCAACGCAGCCCCCTCTCCCCTTTAAGGAATGGGTGACCTTCCTGTCCATGAAGGCCTGGGTGAAGCCCCGAGTCTGCGTCTCCTAACTGAACAGTTTGGACCCTAAGCTCTTCTCCACCTAACAGCGCCAGCTGCTCTACAGATGCACCAGAGCACCCAAGCTGTAAAATGTTCAACACATGCAGTTGCTTCCCTCTTTGGCGTTCAAGAGGCTGCCTAGACATTTCAGGTAACTTCAGCTACTTGTGCATCTTTATATTGAAAAGCAAAACACCCACCATTGTATAAGAATGACATCTAGATGGGTTATTTGGATCTAAAATTTTCAGTAAAAAAAAAAAACCGATCATATTGTTTTTTAGCGGCACACAGTAGTTTTCAGAGGGAGACATAAACGCTTGGTCTACCTGACCCCGGGGCATTAGAAACAGGCGGGGAGAGATTTTGGCACCACATAGCTAGAAAATAATCCTGAAATTGGATGTCTGGAGCTAGGAAGGCTAATAACCACCGAAGGACTCCCAAAAAGACACACTGAAAACAGGATTTCAAAAATAGATAATTTAAAAGGTTTTTCTAATAAAGGGAACACTGGGCCAACCTAGAAACAGAATTACACTAGGATAGAGACTAGAGCGGGTCAAGAAGCCGGCCCTCAGGGAAGCTGTGCGTATCAAGTGGACTCCTGCTAAGTAACGAGACAGCAGCGCACACTCAGCGGCCACCCGCTCTCCGAGGTCCATCCAAGAGTAAATTTTTTTAAAACAAGTTGCTTCAAGTTTTCCCAAACCCCAAATCTGTAACACGTCGGATTTCATACGCCTGGCCAACGCCGCCATCCCTCTGGTGCCTAGCAGAGCAAGCATCAGTTCGGGCATTAAAACTCCCCAGTGTCAGAACCCGACATTGCTGCTACTCGTGGCTTACCTCGTACGGTAGTTTGTCAAAATACCCGTTACTAGGCCCATCCCCGAGGGCGGCACTGCTAAACTTTTTGTTAAGGCCATCCATTCCACAGCCGTCTTTGTCTTCGTAGTCATCATCTTCTAGGTCGTTCATGTCCGTGAGCGACGTCTTGAGAGAGAGCAGCGGCTTGTCCTTCGTACCGTGCAGCACAACTGCATCTAATTCGGTGTAATAATCCAGAAGAGAGCTGTTTACTTCCAGTCGTATAAGGTTTGTGGGGAAATTTATCTGCTTAATACAAGGTTTAAACTGGCGAGCCTGGGAAGCAT
This sequence comes from Cricetomys ansorgei, assembly GCA_026225945.1. NCBI lineage: Eukaryota > Metazoa > Chordata > Mammalia > Rodentia > Nesomyidae > Cricetomys > Cricetomys ansorgei. The sequence continues at coordinate 39,655,151 of JAMJFZ010000239.1, read as the reverse complement.
TCACCTTCGTAGGTCTCTCTGACCAAAGAATCTCCCATCTGCCAAAGAAAGAAATGCCCCTGCAGTTTAGAATGAGATCTAACGGTACTCTCAGGCACAGTCAGCCCCCACCCACTAGTGCAGTGTAAAATACAGGGATCAAATGAGGTGAACAGAACCAAACACAAGAGTCACTTCCAGAATATTTTTTTTAAAAACTAAAAACCTAAATGTCAGATGTCTCTACTTAAAACACTTGACAAGCCCTCTAAAAACTCGCTGTATTTTCCCAAGATTTCGCATTGCTTACAGAGTAGAACCAAGAGTTAGTGACACCTGGAGAGTCAAATTCCGTTTTACAGCATGATAAACCCCAGGAAGGAATAAACACAGGACACCCGTGTGCACATTCCCCACCATGAGGCTGGCCCTCCTCACAGTCTTCTCTGCAGCATTTCTGTTTTTGTTACTGGCCTAAAACAAACTCAAAACCCCACGCTCTCTCTGTGCCGCAGTGTGGTGTGGAGACCTGAAGACAGCCGTGAGTGCCGTCCTCAGGCCCCACCCACCTTGGTGTTTGGTTGGTTGGTTGTTTTCTCTTTTTTGCTTTCATTTTTGTTTTTTAAAGACTGTCTTCACCGCCACATGGCTGCATGTAGAAGAATCCAAGTAGATCTACGCTTACCACCCTGCACAAAACTCAACTGCAAATGGATCAAAGACCTCAACATAAAACCAGATACCCTGAACCCGATAGACGGGAAAGAGGGGAGTAGACCTTGTTGGCACTGCAAAGACTTTTGGAACAGAGCACTTTCAGCATGCACTAAGATCAACAATTCATAAGTAAGACCCCATTACACCGAGAACCTTTTGCATAGCAAAGGACACTGTCATTTGGACAAGCTAAGAGCCTACAGAGTGGGAAAAGATTTTTACCATCAGAACTCAGGGAACCCTGAGGAACAGGAGGCAGACCCAGAGGGGATGGAGGACACCAGGAAAACAAGGCCCTCTAGATTTACATGAGCAGAGCTTGTGTGAACTCGGAGGCTGGAGCAGCACACACAGGGCTTGCCGGGTCTGCACCAGGTCCTCCGCGTATATATTATGACCTCCAGTTTAGTGTTTTAATAGGGTTCCTGAATGTGTGAACAAGCGGGTCTCAGATTCCCGTGCCTTCTCTTGAGCTCTGTTGCTTCTGTTGGTTTATCTTGCCCAATTTTGATATGATAGTTTTTATCTGATTATACGTTATTTTCTTACTGTTATTTTCTTATATTTTATTATCTCATAGAAGCCTGTTCTCTGCTAATGAGAGACAGAAAGGGAGTGGGATCCAGAGGGGAGGGGAGATGGGAGGAACTGGGAGGAGTAGGGGGAGGGGAAAATGCAATCTGGTTGTATTATGTGAGAAAATAAAATATTTTCAACAAAAGGACAATAGGAATATTTAACTCTTGGTATATACCACTTATAAACTGTTTTCAAAGAGCTTATGGCAGGCTGTATAGAAGAATGGCCACTGAATGCATAGCAAATCGTTCATAGTCGTCTCTATGTCACAGGGAGCCATGTCTCCTCATGACGCAATTTGTAGCCCACTGATTACTAATAATACTTAAATTTTTAATATATTACCTAATAATACTGGTTATATTATATAACCGATGGCTTATTTATTTCCTTGACCCTGTGTAAAAATAAACTAGACTAAGGCATACAGAAACTGAAATAGACAAAAGTTTGTAAAAGCCAAATATGTACCCAATGTTCAGTGATCTGGCCTGGCTCCCAAATGCACCTCACACTCCCATAATACCACTCCCAAACTCTTACAGTCAGTACGGTCCTCTTAGGTTGACTTTGAGCTTCGTATCTGAGAAAGAACACGGGGTACTGGTCTTTAAGTGCCAGCTTACTCCATTAACAACTCTTCATGTTCTCAGTTCCACACATTTTGCTGCAAATGTGAGTTTTATTCTTCTTTACTGCTCACTAATGCCCATTGAGCATATCTACCACATGCACCTTATCAGTTCATCTACTGATGGGCGCACGGGCTGACCCCCTGTCTGAGCAGTCATGGACAGCGCTGTACGAGAGCACAAGAGCACCGAGGCTTCCGGCCAGGGACTTCCTTTCCCTCGGATACACTTAGAAGCAGAGTATTCTGAGGGCACACTAGTGAACTTCTCCCCAAGGGGATGATGAACCACAAAGCAAGGACAGTAACAGGGACTTTCATCGTTTCTAGAACCGTAATAATCACCTGAAGGTTATCATTTGAAGGTTCTCCTCTGATGATTAAAAATAAAACCCACCAAAGAAAAGAGCTTCCATGTGTCCTTAAAGACAACAGTCCAGCTCACTGCAAACCGTTCTGTGTGAAAGGCCTGGCCAATTCTGACTTCATGGTAAAATCACGGTCCTTGGGCTACAAGGACGAGGGAACAAGGATGTGGCGATGCATGGAACTGCTGCTTAAGCAGCTTCCTTTGGCAGCAAATTCTCCCATGGCAGCCTCTGCTGCTCTGCTTTCCTAACTTTTATAATAATAACAACAACAACAACAATAATGTATTATAAAAGTGTTTTGAGCACTCAACAAAGAAACAAATCACTAAACTTTATCCTCCCCAAAACATAATCCCAGTTTATTTAGTATGACATCAATTTGTCCTTTCCTGCCTTCTTCCTCATCTCCTTTCTCTTTCTCCGCAACCGTAACCCTGAGCTGGCCTATCGTCCGAGCCTCAGCAGCAGGCCACTCTGGACCACCCCTTTTCTCTTCCTCTTAATAAGGCACCAGGCGAAAAACCAAAAGATAGCAAACTCCAGCAGAGCTGTAAATTCCTATGTGACGGCTAATGAAGAAAATCACGAGAAACAGGAAAGAATGGCTTTTAAATTTTTGAATGTTTGAGACTGTATGAAGCTCATTTCCTGCATACAATTCCTCAACTTCTCCAACACACTCTAACCCGGGAGTTTGTTTCAACTCCTAACGTCATGAGACTGTTCGATCAAAACAGTCGGCAGCAGTCTGTGACACAGCCCTCCTGACTACGCGGGAAGGGAATGCACCTAGTCAGTCATGCACACGCAAAGGTACACATTATTGTACAACTGCTCTTTACTAAGACGCATGCTAATTTGGTGCAAGTGGTAGTAATGTGGTGACAAATGGTAGTGTTATTTCATTTGTCTTCCAATGCCTGCACGGTTAGTAAATGACCTGACTACCATCATATCACCTAGCTGGCAGGAATAGACCCTTTCTCCCACTCACAGACCCCGCTCTCTTCTTGTATCCATCCTCCAGTCTTGTTTTGCTCCTTGGGACTTTCCTCCGCCACCCTGTTCACACAACTCTCCTGGGTTCCTGCGCGGCCTGTACCCAGGGTAGTCAGCCCCCTTCTGTCCCCACAGCCCATGCTAGATTGGCAGAGACAGGCTGGTGTAAGCAGCTGAAGCCATACAGAATGTACCCTTCCTTCTCTTCTGAGCTTTCCCTCTGCTTGCAGATGTCTCCCAGAACATTTCCATAGCAAACAACTGCACAGGAGTAGGAGCCTTCCTGTAGCTTCTGGAAAGCCACAGCCTGAGACCTCAAACCCCAGAAGACCCTAGTGTCGATCTTAAACCCATCTTCCGAGGTTTGCAGCCCCCCAATAGCTTGGGCTCTTCTTGTTTCTTCTGACCTGACCTCACCACTGAAGGTGCTGTCTTCCTCCTTTCTCAGCCCTGCATGGAGCTGTCCTCAACTCTAAGTGAATTCACTTCCCTGAGGACTCTACTAGACCAGCCCTCCCGGAGCCCCACACATTAGGTTCTCCCCCGGCCAATACATGTGGCCTAAAATGTCACAGTCCTCTTCCAGCGTGGCCTGGGAGCTCAGAACAAAAGCCATCTTTGTGTGGCTCTCTGAATGTTCAGTGGATATTTCCCATTGTCTAAGGAAACTCCCCAAAATAGTAACAGTCACCAAATCTGAGTGGAAGAACTACAGGTACCCTTTCATTTTGTGTTTAGACAATGAAGCATCTACTAAGTTCGCAATCAGTAAAACCTAAAAATGCTTCTTCTGAGCGGGGTGTGGAGGCTCATAACTACAATCCCAGCACTTGAAGATGGAGGAAGGAGGGCTGCTCTGAGTTCCAGGCCAGCGTGGGGCTGGAATGAAACTCTGTCTCCAAAAACCAAAATAGAACAAAAGTGTCTCATACTGCAGGAATACGTAAATTTTCTCTGAAAATCTACTGAAGCTTTCTGAGAACTAAAGCTAAAAATCAGTAAAGCCCAAATCAGAGGCATCCGCAAATTAAGTTTTAAAATTACACAGTCCAGTCGGTTATGCAGCAATGTCTGGGATCAGAGAAAGGCTGTGCATGTTTCATAGTCTTCAAATCTGCCACCTTTAAAAACGTGGATGACTTCATTAGAAGGGCAAAGAATGACAGAATATCGTAAATAATTCTCACGTGAGAAAAGATCTTGTCTAAATTCCTACCTTTTTTTTTCTTTCAGGAAAAAAAGTCTGTACATTAAAAGGGGATGGCTTTTCTCTTCTTAACAATTCATTAAAAACATTGTATACATTAAATTATCAAAGCAGCTTCCAGCAGTAGTAGAGCTGATCTCTGTATTTGTTTCCTGGCAGGACGGGGACATGTTCCCTTAGATCTGAGGACAGATACAAGCCATATGCCTTGGGAGCTGCTCTCTGACTCGCTCTCCTGCACTAGCATCTGCAGTCCCACAGTTCACTGACACCTGTTTAAAAGGTGTCTATGAACCACTGGCCAGAAGGTGCTCACAGGGCAGAGGTTTTATTCTGTATACTGTTGATATATTCTCAACACTTAGAATAACACATGCCACACGACAGACACTAAAACGTTCAATGAATGAGTAACTTAAGATTGATATAAAGATCTAAAGACTGAGAGATCAACAAGTAACATAAGAATAGGCAAATCCAATGATCAGGTAATCCAAGGACGTGTAAGTGGTTCTTAGGTACAGGAAAAGATATTCAACCTCAAAGACAAGGAAAGACTTTTAATACAGGTTATGAACCATAACATTTTCACCTAATAAATTACAAAATTATGGAACTTACTAACAAACATCTTGATTCTTTTAACAAAGCTTGTCCATTTATTTATTTGCATTTATTTCTTGTGGAAATATAAACAGGTACAGACCCTTTAGAGGGAAATGTGGTTCCATGCATCAAAATGACAGACATGTACCTCTTTGGCCAAGCAGCTCTTCTGGGACCCGTGTCCTGCACAAAGACTTACGGAAAATCTGTGAATATCTGCACTAATGTCTGTAATAGCAGACGACTGGCAAAAACTAAGCACCTATCACCTAAGGAGTAGCTAATAACCAGGGCACGCAGGGGACACATGACATGCAGCTACAGCAAAGAAACCAATGAGCAGCCTGCTTCACTGCTACCACTCAGGAGTGAAACAAACCAGACACAAATCAACCTGTGCACCAGCAATTGCGGTATGGATAAAGAGAAGTATAAAGTGTATGTGATTCCCTCGTATCTGCGCAGAGAAGAGGAAATGATACAGAGAGAACTTTACAAGTGGTGTGGGGGAGGGGCTGGGTCCCAGGCACGTGGAGAGGACATGCATGCACGGCTGCATTATGCACATTTAGACAAGTGGCCCCTGTGATTATGTCACCTCCTCAAGGAACTGTACATAAGCAGGAGTGGGGAGGTGAGGGGCTACTCAGCAGGCTGGCGATGTGCACAAACTTCCACGGGGAACACTTTAGCACTCACTTCTAAATGAGCGTGCTGACTGTGAAAGTGTTCCCCTAACACCAAGGCTGACCGCCAACACAGGCTTATCCTGAGTTGTATCTAAAAGTATTTAAAAACAATTAGCGTGATGCTAGAAGTCCTGACTCGTAACTGACATTGCAGACTGCACCACGTCCCCGTTACCTTAAACTATGCCTTTTCATTTACGGTAAATTCCGTGACAGGCAAATAACACAATCTATGATTACAATGTGCGATGTGTTAAGTAGAAAGCACGCGTTAAAGTGATTGATCTCTCCTCTCCATCAGGACACGAAGAAAATAAATCTTAAAATCAAAGGCGTCTAAGTCACTTAAGACATCGCTGCCGGTAGAAAAAAACCATCTCCAGTGTTGACACAAACCCCAACCTTCCATCTGCATGCCTTGGGTCATTAAAAATGAGAAGAGCCTTACCTTATTTCAGCTGGGGGGTGCGGGGAGTAGGGATTCGCCGAACAAGCCAGAACTCTGATGACGGCTCCGGGGTGGTAGGTCTCCAGTACGTGAACAGCTGTGGGGTACACTTGGTGCTCAAAGGTAAGTTCCACGTAGTCCTGGCTCTGGAAGTTGGACGGTGTTCTCCTGAATGGCAAGGGAGCGCTGGGGCACTGGTCCCACCATGTCCCGTAAGTTCGGAACACGGCCGTCTGCGTAAAGTCACCAGAACTCGGGAAGACGTTGGGGACGCCCGCCAAATTCCACATGGTGTAGGACATGCTGTTCTCGCTGCCATAGTGGGAGCTGAAATCCAGCACCTCTTTGGCGTACTGGACCACCTCCTCGTTGAGAGGGGAGGCACGGTTGTTTGACACTACGGTCCTATGGCTGCTCATCGTATCGCCTCTGGTGGCTGTCCTGGCCCGGCGCCGGAGGCACATATAATAGAACATGGTCAGAACCGTTAACATGGGAAAGGCTGGTGACATCTAGTCGTGAACTGTGAAGCGTCGAAGTGTCCGGGGTCCTCAGTGAGACGCACAAACTCTGAGGGATGGTCTACAACATGAATGGCTTGGTGAAGTAAATCAATTTAAATACGCGAACAACAACAACAGCAAAAATGCACGGATACAGCAACAAGGAGGCTTTATTCCCAGCGTCGTTTCCCAAGATGAAATGTGGAAACGCAAGTTTTTCACTATAGATATGATCTCCGACATAAACAATCTGCCTAATGTAACTTGTAAGAAACTTAAGTAACTTCATGCTAAAGGGGAGCTTTAGCCTTGCTGATGCAAGGCAGTGGAAGACACGTGAATCCCGAAGCCCTATTTTATATAAAACAGTGGTTCTTAACCTGGGGGTCACGACCCCTTTGACGTCAAATTTCACAGAGATTTCCCAAGACCATCTGCACATCAGATATTTACATGATGACTCACAGCAGTAGCAAAATTACAGTTATTAATGGTTGGGGTCACCACAACACGAGGAACTATATTAAGGGGTCGCAGCATTAGGAAGGCTGAGAACCACTGCTATAAAATAGTCACCTCTCAGGAAATACGAAATCCTTGAACTCTTAAAGTTATTTAAAATTTAAAACAAGTGGCGAGCCATTAAAATACTTCTTTTGCCTCGGATCATCTTAACACGGGCATTCTTCCAGATTTTACAAACGATCGCCCGTTGCTAGGTAAGGCAGGCACCTGCGCCTGCTGAGCCGACCCTGGTCCTGACTCCTCCGCTGTTAATGTCCTTCTCTCCTGGACATGCCACGTACAGACTCCACAGGAGAACACAGTCTTCTGAGATGACAGTTAATTGAGACCAACTAAATGAACTGCCTTACATATCACAGATAACAGAAGGTATTTAACTGATCCCCTCAGCACTGTTCGGGCAGTCCTCAGCTGCCTGGCATCTGGTTTGCTGCCAGCTACTCTTAGGAATCACTCACCCCAGCTTGAATGGTCACGGGACACACATGGGAAGGGCAGGAGCTGGCACCCATCCACGTGACTGACACGTGCATGCTGCTTTTCCGCTACAGACACTGAAAGGAGACAGCCTGAAACAGAGTTTAAACAATTTTACTTCTAAGTTAGGAATTCAAATTATACCAAGAGAAGTACATTTACAAAATTTTGGCACACAGATAGAAAAGTAATGTGGGGGGAAAAAAGCAAAAAATAATTTAAAAATAAAACTTTTGAACTGTGGAGGAATATTTAATCTTTTACTCCAGCAACATGGCTGCTCTGGGAAAGGAACACATACAAGACCTGTGTGATCCAGCTGGAATGCAGCACATGCCTTTAAGTAACCCAATACAGAAGGCAATGGTGACACATGCTTTTAATCCCAGCGCTCATGATGTAAAAGGAAGCAGTTTGGAATCCCACCCCCAACCCCACCACGGTCCCCAGAGTGACATAACTGGAAACGCAAAACTAGTTCCGACTGGCAACATTTTTGGACATGGTAGCGCAAATATGAAGCCTCTTTGTAAGGTTGTTTCTACACAGGAAAAAACAAGCAAACAAACCCTTACTGAAGATGCATGCCAGTGAAAAAAATCAATCACTACAAAATGAATCACCAACGGGTGAAGCCAACGAAGAGGAATTTGCACACTTGGGGACAAGCTCAGAGCTTGTGGGGAAAGGCAGTGAGGCATTCTGGGACAGCCAGCCATGCGCCTGCTGCATGATAAGACAGCACTCTGGTCCAGTGGACACAGTCAGCATGGCCTTCGCACATCGCCTCTCACTCCAAACCAAGCTCCATGGGCTCCATTCCTCAGAACTGCTACTAAGAAAGCAACCAGTTTAACGAAGCCTGGGAAACAGTTACAAAACAAGGTGTCTTCATTATGGCAATTCTCACAGTCATTCTTGGTGAAGAGAAGACAGAGACAGACCATACATGTGAAGTTTTGGTTGCTGCACCATGGCACAAACTTTACAACTATTTCCCAGCTAGTTTTTACCACAGCAGTTTACAGGATAATACAGAAACCAACAGGACTGTCATACAGGCAATACTATGTTTAAGCCGTGTAAACATGTAGTAGAACTTGCATTGAGGCAACATGCAAAAGAGCTATAAACTGTAAGTATATGTTGGGTCGTCAAGCTTCTTCAGATTAGAAATGCAAAATAAAAATCTTGTTTTAATACTTGATGAAAAGAACCTCTAGTTAATTTTTGTAAACTAAAGCTAAAAAAATGGCATGGAATAGCAGAATAGTACACAAGAGCGATTATAAAATGTACCTCTAGGGAGAAATTTTCAAGCTCGTCCAAAAAGCTATTCTAAAGACTCATCTTTAGAATAAAGACATGAAGACATAAGACAGCTCTGCGGTTAGTAAGCCAAAACTAGCAACAGAAGGCCTTCATTTTATTTGATGCTCAATCCAGTTCCTTGTCTACACTGAGTATGGGGCGAGAAACTGCGGGGTCTCTGCAAATGGCCAGCAGAGCAAGCTCCTCCTGGGGCGGAACGGAAATCCAGTCCAACAAGGACTTAGCTGGTGTTGGTTCAAACTTCTAGAGTCTGACACTGGGAAGTTTACGTTTTAGGCATTTATGTGCAGTACAATTTTGGAGAAAAAGTTTCCTGGTAACAATGATCGCAATCCCTCATGCACAATTACACGTAAGGCCTGACTACATGGAAACTCTTTTGCAAAGTACATGTGACCTCTTCCGTGTGTGAGGGTGGGGCTGGATCTGGTGTTGTCATACAGATAGTGTAAAGGTCACCAGGCTGTAGAGTAGATACATTTCCCCTAAGGATGGGTTCTACTGTCTGAGAAACAACGTTAAAGATAAAAGTCTAGCCAGGGAGAGCCTGGGATAAACATAGGGCAGCCATTCTAAACCTGTGGGTTATGACCCCCCGTTGGGGGTTAAATGACGCTTTCACAAGGGTCACCTAAGGTATTTACATTACGATTCATAATAGTAGCAAAATTACAGTTATGAAGAAGCAATGAAAGTAATTTTGCGGCTGGGGTCACCACAACACGAGGAACTATTTTAAAGGGTCGCAGCATCAGGAAGTTGAAAACAACTTGTCTGGGGGATGGAATCCGGGTGTGGCCTGTTCCTACCCATAGCGCAGATCACCAGGCTGTTAACTAAGTCCACTCCCAGCCTGCAGATCACCAGGCTGTTAAAAGTCCACTCCCAGCCTTCTGGGTGGAAAACATCCCTCCTGCTGAAGAGACAAGCTGGGTGTTTAACATTCCTGGTTTCCCTAGTGCTTACCTGTGAGCACCAAGACCCCATGCCCTGTACAAGAGGCTCCCCGGGACATGGCAAACTTCACACAAGTACAAGCTGGGACCACAGAGCAGCCATCTTCAGTCGCAGCCTCAGAGTCTCACACTCCTTGGGAACCGTCTTGTGCTACACAACACGGTTTTATTATAAATCAACTTTATTTCCAGTCACATCCTCCGTACTCTAAAATGCTTAACCAAGTTAGATAATACAATTACACAGAGAGCATTAACAGAGGAAGCGAGAAACCAAGAGGAACAGACGCGGGAGGACATACGTTTACTACTGAGTCCCGAGGTGAGACGGGAGTCGATGAAGCAGCGAGAAGCACGATGGCCCGAGCCACTAGACGCCCTCACGCTGTGGCCCAGGAGAGAGAAAGAAGGGACTTCACAAAAATAAACACAAAGTGGCCACACACTGATCCACAGCCAGAGCAACACAAGAACCTGGGAAACAAGTTTAAAACTCCAAAGTGGAGTCTCAACTTACGGGAAGGGGAAAAGATCCCGGAACAGAGAGGGTGTCCGCAATAACGCGCTGGCGAAGGGAGGCGGCGCAAAACACCGACAGCTGCCCAGAGATGTGCCCATGAGCCACAGGAGAGAGAGAGTGCGCGGTCTGTAGAGCAGTACCAGAGGGTACAGTGTGGCAACCGGGTGAAGAAAAATAAAAGGAGAACAGCCCCTAGGTGTGGTGGGGGAGAAAGGTCACTGTGTATGAGAGAGAGCCTAGCCGGGGGCAGAGACGTCTGGGGAGTCCGGGTGGACATGACCAGACTGAGCTGCCGGGCCATAGGAGGGGTGGGGAGGAAAGAGGAGAAAGAGAAGAACCTGGAGACCAACAGGCCAGGAGATTGAGAGCGCCGGTAACCGAAATAGCTGTATTATATAGGGCAGGGCGGCCCAACCTCCTGGGATGGGAAGTTCAGGGTAGGGGTTGGGGTGTACAAGCCAGGTGGACCTTGCAACAGGTAGGGGCGGCGGAGGGATGCTGGGAGAACCTGCTGGCCAGGCTCAGGCTGCTATGTTAGGTATCTCAGCCAGCAGTTTGTGAGTCTGAGACCTAACAGTAACAAACGAGGACAAGATGTCTATCAATCCTGAATCTGCCCAAAACGTGTCAAGAAATGCTATGCCAGGAAAGGGCTTCGGCGTTCAATCTAGAAATGCAAACATTTGGACATGTCCTGAGAGGGGGATTATATCTGGATGCGGTCCATTCAGCACTCAATTAGTTGTACCTGAGTTAGTGTCAACATTCATCCCTGCCCGCACACATCCTTAAATCCTCTCTGCTTCTCTAGGGACTTCTTTTCAACCCCCCCCCCACAAGGTACTCCTCTTCCTTCTCAACTATGCACAGAAGGAAAATGTCCTAGGAAGGGTTTGGGGTACGACAGATGCAACGAAGTTCAGCCCCCCTTTAGCACCTGCCTTCCCCTCCCTTTCTCTTCCACAGCCCCCCCACTCTTCCCACAGACCCAGGGGCCTGCCCCCAATTGCACTGGTCCACCCCTGTCATCTTCAAGTCCTCGGCTGCTGCAATGAGGCTGGTCACGCCTCCTTCCCCTCACTAAGGTCAGGCTGAGATCGCATCTGAAATCGGTGTTTCCTTCTCACATACAAAGATCTGTTTCTTTCCCAAAAGACTATGAGTTCCTCAAACCCAGGGAATGTATCCCACTTTTAACTATGCCTGATCTATAGTATGCCAACAGGAGTTCGAGAAACATTTCCTGTTTCATATAGATTTAGCACACGAAGGATAAAAAAACTTTAAAATAAACAGAGAAATAAAATCAGTGTTTCTTCAAGACAAGGTTCGTATGAAAAAAAAAAAAAATCCCGTATCTTGATATGAAGAAAAAGGAGGAAAACTGATAATAAAAACCAGAACACAATGGGAAAGAATCAAATGCACGGACTTCCCTGGAGCCATCCAGGGAGGGATCATATACATATTGAAATTTAACTGTTCAGAGAGGATGTAAAAGCGGCAACTTCTGTTAGTACAAAAGCAGCCTGAATACATAAAAGAGACTGACTCTGGCCACAAAGGAACTCTGATTGAAATTAAAGAAAGATTCATGAAAGATATGATTGGAGACGTACAAGAAGCTATTTTCTCAAATACGAAAAAGCTGTAGCAGTCCAAATCTGTGATAAGGCTGATTGTGGAGAACTAGAAGAAATACAAATGACAAAGTTCTCAGTGAGACAGACACACAGAAGGAGAGAGAGGGAGCGATAGCTAAGAGCTAAGACAGCGACAAACCAAGAGGCACGGAAGGCATAGGAGCTAAAGGCAAGGTGAAGGCTGCTCTGAAACCAGACATGCAACTCCGCAGCAGAGCTTAAGAGCTGGCAAAAGCCTCTCTTTCACCACAGTCACATTCCAACCCCACATGCTTAAAACACACAGCACAGTGAAGAGAAATGACGATGGTACCTAACCCTTTCAGCCTCTCTCCCTCTAAGTAAATGCTCCAAGTATTGTAGAGGGTTTTGGTAGAGAGACGGCTCGGCCATCAGGAGTGCATACTCTTGCACCGGACTGAGGTTAAATTCCCAACACCACAAATCCAAATGTGAAACACGCACATACACAGAATTTAAAATAGGATCGGTATTTTTAAAACGTCTTGAGAACAGAAGGATGTTCTTAAACAGTTTCACCGAGGCCTGCGACGACCTGGCTAGGTGCCCTCCCCCAGGCTGGTATGCTGAAGGCTTGGTCGCCAGGCTCTGAGTACTACAGGAGATACTCGATCCTTGGAGAGGTGAGGTCTAGTGAAGAGAGAGCATTGGAGACCAGGCTTGGAGGAGGGTATGGGGACCCTGGATCCTTCTATGCTTCCTGGTTTCCATGAGGTCAGCAGGCCTTCCCCACACATGCTCTGTCATGATGTTCTACGTCACCGCCATCCTGCAGCAACCAGGATAAGTGACTGTGACTAGGACTTCTAAAGCCCTGATCTGAAGTAAAGCCTCCCTCTTCTTAAACTGAGTATCTCAGGCATTATGTTATAGTGACAAGAAGCTGACAATCACAGGTTCCAGTACAGAATACCCAGGGGGAGTCCTTAAACGGACTAAGGAGATAAAGGTCTCCTCCTGTTTGCTCTCGAAGCTTCCTGAAGATCTAGGCAGGTGAAGTAAGCGGGGAAGGCAGAGCAGCCCACATGAAAAAGCGGAGCAGGGTCCTCTCCTAGTTTTCAAAGTATCCTAAAAAGTGTAAGGAGGCGCCACAGAGTCCGGACTACAGTAGGCTCTCTCTTCAGGAGCCTCCTGGCATCTTATGGAAAACTGCAGCATGAGCTTGCACTCACACTCAGCTAAAACGAAGAATCAGTAAGGTTAGTTCTGCAGCATCTGTTCTCGCTCCTGTTTCTCCAGGTTTCTTTTTCCAGCATATCTAAACGTCTAAAACATTTCACCATCAAACTTCTTAGTGTAGATAAAAAATAGAAAGCAGATTTTTGTTTTTTTTTAAAGGATGAGCTGAATGACGACTCTCTGAGGGACGGATGTGGAAACCTCTTCTGCCAGCCGTGCTGTCGGCACAAGGAAGGTGTCTGCAGCTGGAGGCTACAAGCAAAGTATCTTACAGATACTACTGACTACAGAATCCACATTTCACCTTTTTCTTCATTGTCTCATCATGGATAAGAAAGAGTAAATAGGAAAGACTGTGGATGTAGAAGAACCCTGAATTCTTAGCAGACACACACGTTTAACTGAAGTAAGAAAAGCTGGGCATGTGAGGTTGAAGAAGAACAGAACATTATCCCCAATTGCTAATACCATACTAACTGTATGAATTTACTTTAACCAAGCACTAGGTATCCATTTTTGTAGCAAAATTGGGTGCATTTACTTCATTTAAAAAAAATAGAAAATGTACAGATATCCTGTCTAACAAATATTCAAGTTGAATATCATAGGTCTTTACTAACTAAAATGACATAGCTTTTAAATTAACTGTGATCAAATTGGTATTCCAAGAAAATACATATCCCAAGGAAATGTATAAGAAATTATAGTGCAATATGAGTTTTGAGAAAAATACAATCAAAATATTTCTAAGACAAAAGCTCTCAGAAACAACATTAGAAGAAGCAATAAAGACGAAAGAGATGACTCGGTTAAGATGCTTACTGCTCTTCCTAAAGACCTGACTTCAGTGCCCAGCACCCACGCCAGGTGGCCCTCAACCCCGTGACTCCAGCTGCAGAGGAAGAATCTGACACCCTCTTCGCAGGCCCCGAACACAGGTGGCATACACAGACACATAAATAAAAATGAAAGTGAAAGAAAACAAGAACAAATAGTTTGCCAAGTCTCAATATGTAAAAAGGTACAACAGGCCGATAAAAGAGGAGCACTTTACATAAAAACAGACAAAGGGTATGGTACATAACAAAAATTCAAATGGCCAGGAAATGAAAACAGATATTTAACCCCATCGATAAGCAAAGGCATGCTAATAAGATAGCATTTCTCATCCCCAAGCTACCAAATGTAAAAAGTGGCCATATTATCTCAGCAGCGACTGTTCAGGTATGGAAGTCTCTGCGCTCACTGGCTTTACAGCCAACAGCCTTGGTAGACAAAGAGCTCTCCCCTAGGAAGAAAGAGCAGGCAGGCTTGTTGACTATCTAGGAAAATTATCATCACATCTCCATCGATGACCAACAGACAGGTTTCCTTGCAGCCCACTTGGAAAGACTCAGGATTCCCCCCTTTTAACACAGTTGACTGCAGGTGCTGGTGTTATGTGGCCCTTGGCACATCACCCTGTGGACAGCACAAAACGAAAGTCTAATTTGCTCTGTCTGTGATCCAGGAGCCCCATGCCTTCCAAAATCATCCATAGACTCTTAGCTTCGAAGGAGGACATAACCACAAACTTGTAACTATCTTGTCAACGATATGACAAAGGCAGCATCATAAATATAAATTATATATTATATAATTATATATATTATAAATTATATATATAATTATATATACATTATATACAAAAATATACATTAATATATATTTTAAATCTAGTATCTATTTTCTTTAAAAAAAAAACAGTTATTTATATTTCATGAGCTTTGGTGTTTCGCCTGCATTTATGTCCGTGTGAGGGTGTTGGATCCTCTGGGACTGGTGTTACAAACAGTTGTGAGCTGCCATGTGGGTGCTGAAAATTGAACCAGGGTCCTCTGGAAGAGTAGCCGGTGCTCTTAACTGCTCAGCCATCTCTCTAGCCTCATAAATATATATTAAATATAATAAAATATAAATTTAATATATAAATGTATAAAAATAAAATCTTTAACAATCTTTTAAATTTTTTTTTATTTATATGCATTATTTTATGTGTAAAAGTACTTTGCATGTACATATGTGCACTACATGCATGTCTGGTGGCTGCAGAGGTTAGAAGAGGGAGGGATTAGATCTCCCAGAACTAGAGTTACAGATGGCAGTGGGTACTGGGAACCAATCCAGGCCTCCTGCAAAAGCAAGAGTCTTAACCACTGACCCATCTCCCCAGTCTCCTTGTCAACAATCTTTTTAAAGGGCCCTATGGTGAAATCTCCGCAAATCTAAAAGCCTTTCACCCAACAACTGAATCATGTGCACCAAGAAAATAAACAAATATGCAAATATACAGTAGTGTCCCTCAATCTCCAGGAGATGTTTTAAGATCCTGCTGTGGACCACAGACAGCAATAAATCCTGTGTAGACTACGTTTCTTTCTACACATAATACTTCCTATACAAGCACGTAACGGCTGGCTTCTCTTGACATACTTGAATTGCTAACATCAGTATTTCCTGAGCCAAATTTGGCACATTAAATAATGTTCCTCAAACACAGCTGATCTGGTACCCTGGTCTGCTACTTAGTATGTGACGGGCACACGGTGTGCAGATGGACTAGACAAAAGTACGGTTCACAGATCAGAAGGCATGCAGCTCCATCACGCTACTCGGAATAGTGCACGATTCAGAACTTACAAACTGTTTACACTTAGAATTTGCCACTTCATACCTTCAAACCAATTGAAATGAAGCAAAGAGAAACAAGGACACACGGAAGGGCTACTCACACTTGGAAATGATCCTGTAATTTCACTTGTGACAGAAATAAGGCTGTAGCATTTTAAATATCGAGAAGGTGTTGGTTGCCTGTTAGGATGTTCCTATAATAATGAGCCCAAGAGACCCAAAAGTAGGATGTCAGATGTATCTATATGAAGACATGCTCATCGGTGATTACTGCTAAGTAGAAGCTACACCGCAGGCTACAAGAAACAAACACACTTACACACATTTTTCCATCTGGAAAGAACAGAATACTAAGCGGTGATTATTATTTACGTATCTACTATAGCAACACAGGAAATCGATTCCATTTGGGGTACCCTACTGGAATGGTGAAATTCAAGGGGATATCCGAGAGGAGCCCCGCAGGGCTGAAAGCAGACATATCATTTAGTGATAAAGACATACACACGACACACACAAAGACAAAATCCCACGTCAACAGCTTCCGTGTGCAGCTGTGGGGAGCAACTCTACAGGGTGAACTGAATGAGCAACAGTGGGTTTGTTTAACAATGGCCATTAATTAATTCAGTGATCAAGGGGAAGGCAAGCTTCAAAAACAAATTTCAAAACCTGGCAAGACACTGTAGGGGGAGGAGCAAGACATGAAGGAATTCAGCTGGGTGTGTCAGATGTGCGCACCTTTAATCCGAGCATTCCCCAGCCGGAAGCAACTAGACCTCTAAGAGAAGCCACCTACGACTAAACAGGGGAGCTTGTAACACACACACACACACACACACACACACACACACACACACGGAGTCTTAACTTGCCTCCACTAAACATTCACTACAAAAATATTCAGTGATATTCACAATATGCCAGGCAAGGTTCAAATCCATAGACAGTAGAACACACTGTAAAGCTGGAGTTAGGAGAGCAGCATGGCATTTCCACGGAGAAGTAGGCCACTAGCAATTCAGAAAGTCTCATGAATACACAGGAACAAGTGTCCACCATACACAAGTACCTGCCAGGAAGAAGTGGGGGGAGGGGCAGAATCCAACTATGACAGTGAAGTCATTGGCTATCTCATACCAAAACTGAGCAAGACTACATACACATCATGGGGGGGCCCGCCTTCATACACAATTCACACAGGGCCAAAGAGGATTCCGAAGTCAAATCCGCGAAGATGGCAAACGTTACCACGGAAACCAAGAGGACTAGGCGATGAGACCAGAGACCAGAGAAGCAACACATTAAGATAGCAGTGACCTGGACCAATCAGGACAGCCATCACGGGGTAAGCACAGAATTAACCATGGTAGGCGCTCACCCTCTGACTTTCAAAGAAAGAACGGGGTTCAACGGAGCCAAAACGGGGGGTGGAGGGGGAGGGGCAGGAGTTTTAAAAACTAGTGTGGCAATAATGAAATGCAAGGAATACTCAGGCCCCCGGGCAGTCCGGGCTTCCACGCAGGAACTTATTCCGGGGTGTGCAATGTGCCTGCACCAGGAGCGAGCGCGGGAAGCGCAGCGGGCAGGCGGCTCCCCACCGAGCCCACGCGTGACCCTGGCCCGGCCCATCTAACTCCCAATCCCCCGTGGGTTGCTGGTAGCACGGCTTCTCGAAAGCTCCCAGGCTAAGAGCACCAAGGAAACCAAGGAAACGCAGACCAGACGCGGGCCCACGGCAAAACACAGTGGCGAGAGGCCGGGCCCACACCGACGGCGGGTCCCGCGGCACGGGGCCTGCGTGGACAGAAGGCATCCCGCGCGGGAGGGCCGTCGGGCCGCCGGGCCGCGCGGCCCGCAGGCCCCGTGTCCGCAGCTCGCCGTGCGCGCGCCGGGCCCGGGAGAGCGGCGGGGAGACGCGGCGGCGCCTGCCGTCCCGCCCCCCGCAGCACCGCGGACACGCGTGGGCCGGGGGCCTCCGCCCCGCCGCTCTCCCGGACCCGGCGCTCGCACGGCCCCGCCCACGGCCGAGGGGACGTGGAGACCTTGAGGAGGGAGGAAGGAGCAAAAGGGCCGTACCCTGCAGGGTCCGGGACCTGGCGCGCAGGGCTTCGCCCCGAGCGGGCGGCGCGGGCGGCGGGGGGCCGATCCCAGGATCACGCGCAGCGGCGGCGAGCCCGGCCCAGCGCGACCCGGAAGGAAGACCGAGGCCGCGGGGCGGGGCGGGGCCTGACGGAGGGCGGGGCCTGGAGGGGCGGAGTCTGGAGGGGGCGGGGCCTAAGCCTGGGCCTGGGCCGCTGCTGCTGAACCGCTCCAGTCTGCGATCTATAAACCGCCTGTTTATAGCTCCCGGGCTGGCGGTGGTTGCAGAACCTTCCCACTACCGAGGCCAGCCCTTCCTCCTGTGCAGTGTAGTGCTGCTGGGCCTTTCTTGGGAGCGGGTGACTCGACCCTGGTATTCTGCACAGTACGCTTCGGCACAAGAGCAGAGGAATGAATGTTCCAAGTGCTCTGCAGGCACAATCCGCCGGTTAATTAACAAGCTCTTCAGTCCCAGATACAAATCTTCCCTTGCAGGCTCATCTTCAGCCTGACGTTCACGTGACTGCTCCCTCTGATGAAGAGGCTGCCACGGGTCTCCCTTAGACATTTCTTTTTTTTTTCAGATGAACCTTTCTTTAGTTGGCGTTGTAGTTATCTTTTCACAAGGTTCCCGTTAATGAAAACTTTTTTAAAGATTTTAATTTTTTAATCAATATCTGTGTGTGTGTGTGTGTGTGTCTTTAATCCCAGATATTAGGAGGCAGAGGCAGGCAGATCCCAGTGAGTTCAAGGACAGCCTACAGGTCATTCCATCTGGTTAACAAAAAGGGGGTAACAGAACAGTCAACTTCTCTGTACATCTCAATCTGTTCACCACAAGGTTTTTGTAAATCTGAATTTATTCTAAAATACAACTTGGGTTAAAAATCATGTTAGTTTGTTAAAACTTAAAAATAGAAACCTGACCCTCTTATATTTTCTGTTAAGACCTCAACTAATACCTGTAAAGAACCCTATTTAAACTGCAGAAGATTCTCATTCTAAAATGTATGATTTCTAACAGAAAAATAAAATATACTCAGAAAGAGACACAAAAACTGGGTTAGTGGCTGGCTGTGAACCTGCAATCCTAGCACTTGGGATGCAAAGGTAGAAGGATCAGGAGTTCAAGACCAGCCTCAGATGCATAGCAAATTCAGTGCATCCTGGGATAGGTGAGTGAGACCCTGTCTTCAAAAAAAGAGAATGATAGAGAGGAAAGGAACAATGAAAGAAAGTGAAGAAGAACTTGAAACAAAAAGCAACTGTACAGTTGAATAAAAACCATGCATTCCTGGTACCAGTGGAAGTCATAGAGGCTGTAGAGTCCTAGAACCGGAGTTATAGATGGTTGTTAGCCACCGGATGTGTGCTGGAAACCGAACCCAGGTTGTCTGCAAGAACAGCAAATGCCCTTAACTCCAGCCGTATCCTGACTTCTAACACAAGATATTGATGTTGCCAACCATTGGTCTTGAGGTCAATGGAATCACATACATTATCCATTTTATTTGACCTGGGTTCTTTTAGTTGGTGAGAGCAATCCATGTTGTTGAGTGTAGTGGTAGTTTCTTGAGTTATTCTTACATAAACAAACCACTGTTTATTCTTCATGGACATCAGTTTTATTTTTTATTATTACACACAGGGCCTTTTAACATCCATGTTTATATATTTTGTTGAATGCTCTTCTATATATATTTTAATTTCTTCATTTTTCTACTTTGTTCCAAAGATGTAGTTGGTGCTCTTATTTATTTTCTTTTGGAGTCTGTATTGGGGGTGGGGTGATAGGGATGGAAACCGGGTACCCTGAATGTCCCTTAAAATACTGCTTGCAAAATAGACAGGTTCAGACTTAAGGAAATGAAAAGTGCAGAGCAAAGTTTCATTTCTGTGACTAAATGGAATTATCATTGTTCAGGCAAACCTCCCTCCAACCTTCTCTTCCCAGGGGCAACTCTTTGTTTTCTGGGCAGAGGCATGAGTAAGGCCAAAGAAAAGAGTGATGCTTATCAGTCAGTGGTGGCGATTTTGTGGGTGAGCTAATGCCTAGTTATTAAATGGAATGTTTTTCAGAGCTGAAAAGCATCCCACGCTGTAACGGCACTATTAAAAATAAAGTCCCAACAAGGCTTAATTGTGCCTAAAGTCACCAGCTCAGCAAGTCGGTTATGATCCGTCTGTGTTCGTTTCAAAAGTTACAATGTTCTCCTGCAGTTAGGAGGCGGGCCCAGAAGCAGCAGGTTCAAAACCCGTCTTTGTCCTGACCGCCTGAAGCTCCACCCTACCCCCCACAATTCTCCGGCAATTTCTCTTCGTCTTGAAATGAAATGCCAATCAGTTAGATACCTTTCGGGACTATGAGCATGCACGACCATAAGATCCTATATCAGGAAGGTAAGGACATCAGTCAAAATGAAATGTTCTCACAGTTTTTCTGTCTTTAGTTCCAAATAGTTGGTGTTCTCTCTTATTAAGACTTCTTAGAAAATTCAATACCACACATTTTCCACAAAGCTCAGCCAAAGTCACCTGTGAGCTCTCTCTCTCTTTCTCTCTCTCTGTATGTATGTGTGTGTGCTTTTATGTGCCTGTGTGTGTGGCGTGTTGCAGAGACCTGAACCATTGAACCTAGGTTGTCAAACATGCTACACAAGTCCTCTAAAAACTAATATACGCAGTTTTTCTTTTACTATTTATTTTGAGATAGGATTTCCCTAAATTTCCCAAACTAATCTTTGTAGAGGAATATTTAATCTTTTAATCCAGCAACATGACTGCTCTGGGAAAGAATCTCATTAAAGCCCTGTGTGATCCAGCTGGAATGCAGCACATGCTTTTAAGTAACCCAACTCAGAAGGCAATGGTGGCACACGCCTTTGATCCCAACTCTAGGGATCTAAAAGAAAGCAGTCAGTTCAGAAGTAGATCATGGTTCTCAGCACACAGGTCTCAGTTTGTGGTTACAGAATGAGCACACGATTTAATCCCAATTCTGAGAGTGAATCAGAGTGAAGACTTGGCAAAGTGACTTCTGAGATGAATCAGAGTGAAGAGCAGGCAAAGTGATGACTCAGAGGAAGAGTTAACAGAGTAGAGTCAGAGTGAGGGCATGCCCAACTCTCAAGATAGAAAAGCAGGCTCTCAGCTCATAGAGTCAGTCTGAGGCAGTATGATACAAAGACACAGAGGCAGTTCAGCAGAAGGAGAGTGAGTTTGGGAGAAAGAGTCAACTAAGAGCAAGAGTCAGTTTGGAGTCTAGGAGAGCAGTTCAGTCAGAGAAGTTGCAGAAGTCAACCAGAGTCAGAAGAGTTCAGTCAGAAACAGTCAGCTGGCTCAGAAGAACAGTTTGAACCAGTTTGCTTGGAGAAGAGTTTGGGCCAGAACAAGGAGTGAGTTGATTCAGCCAACCAGAAGAGTCAGTTGAGTTTAATGCAGCTCTGAGTTCAGAAGGAGCCAATCAGAGTGAGCCAATCAGCATTAAGTCTTGGAGGCAGAAATGTTCTAGATTAAGGTTTGAAGATTAGATTGTATGATAGTAAAACCTTCTAAGGAACCAACAATTGAATTAGTCAAAGAATAAACTCCCTTTGCCCTGAATCTTTGTGTACAATTCGTGAACATACTCTGTACCCGAGTCAGGACTTACTTGAGTTTACAATCTTCCTGTTTCACCCTCACACTCCTCAATAGTTTGGATCACAGGCCTGTGGCACCACAAGGTTTGGCTCTGTGAAATCTTAAATGAACTAATTTGTTGGAAAGCAGAATTCGGGCAATAATGATAGTTCATGATTTTTAATATGCTAATGTCCAAAGAGCATGAATAATAGCCACTGATAGTAATCTTTTATTTAAGTCTATGTTTCAACATCATAGGGATCATTAAAAGTTTTCTGTTTAATATTACTCTTTCATGATATTGATCTAAAAATAGTCATAGTAATTAATAAGAAAAAATCAGAATTTTAAGCAAGAAGAAAACCATTGAAAAAAAAGTTCCAAACTCATATAGTCCAACCCTACCCCCCTCCCCCGCCCCCATCCCGTTTCTACAGACCTGGAAGCAGGCTCTGAAACTGGGAGAATTGCCCGCATCATAGTGTCAGAGCTGTCAGGGATACCTAGTTCTCCACCTCTAAATCAAAAGGCTCTCTGAAAAACGATAACGCATTACTTTACAATTCAATAGCAACTATCATGTTTCCGTATTACCATAACCTTGGAGTAACTGTATGTGATAGGCAGAAAAATGAAATGAGCTGAGGAGCAGGAAGACCTGTCTCTCCAGTCCTGCCATGTTCAGTAACCTGTGATCATGGATAAGTTATAACTTCTCAGAGCTTGTTGGCACTTCTATGAAACGTGCCTAACTCACAGACACCAGAGAAATTTGAAAGAGATCATAGAAGTGAAAGTGTTTTGTGAGTGATAAGATAGTATGCAAATGGATGAATATTATTAATACTTATTAAAACGTGTTGAAGATCAGTAATTGAGACTCTCCAACGCAAAATGTCAGTGTAGAGCCTTCAAGATCATTCTAGTTTAACTGTTTAAATTGTTATCAATCACCAAAAAAAAAAGAAAGAAAGAAAGCCTAAAGCAATTCAGTGATCTACCCAGATTTAAATTCGCAGCCAGTAGCTTAGAAAGCTGAGACCTGAACACAGGCCTCTTTGCACCTTCCAGAGAATGATTTTAAACATACTTAATCTGTGAACATGAACTAAAGTCACTTCTCAGCAGTTAAGAGCCCTGGCTGCTCTTCCAGAGGACCTGGGTTCAATTCCCAGCACCCACATGGCAGCTCACAACTGTCTGTAACTCCATTTCCAGGGTTCTGACACCCTCACACCAATGCACATAAAATAAAAACATAAATAAATTTTTAAAAATCTTAAAACAAAAGCAAAGTACCTGGTAAAGCTATAAGCCAAATCGGCAGAGATTTAAAATAAATATCTTAAAATATATTTAAAAAATAAAAACCTACTTTGGTTATAGACTTGTCATTCCTTTTCCATCATTCACTTAAAAACTTAGCATTGGTAAAGGTTGTCAGTGATTGGGAATAATATGAGAGCAGCATCATGGGGACGAGCGAGGAGACAGCCTGGGTCTTCCTCTAAGGTGACTTCAGCTCTGTGCTGCTAGGGCGGGTGGAACCCATGACTGGAAACTGAAGCACCAGGCTTCAGTCCTCACTCCATCTTTCTCTGTTCTTTACTAGTGACACTCGAAGGAGTTGTGTCATCTATTCAGCATGACAAGGTAATCAAGAGAAAGCCAAAGGCTTCCCATGCCTTTAGAGCAGCCACGCCAGGTGGTCTGTGGACAGTGTCAGCATAGACACCCACACAGCTCCAAATCTTAAGTTTCTCAGCACTGTTCTGTCCCCCTCAGATCCTTTTCAGCACTGAGGACCAAACCCAAGGCCTCACACATGACTGACAAGCTCCCTTCCAGACGGTCAGTGGAAGATTTGAAGAGACCTGACTACTCTGACAGACTTTCAATATTTACCTATTGATTTGTCCCTTTGCACAACTATTGATACCTTTTCCCCGTGCTAACACAACCTATACATTTAAGTAAAAAAAAAAAATTTGAAGACTATGATTTTCTGAGTTACCCATCTCCCTCGATACACGAAGACGTATCTCCTGCTTTTGTTATTAAGTCATAAATATTTCTCCAGAATCTTAAAATAACTGGTGCAATTTTTATCCCTCACACAAATGATTCAAAATAATCTGAGTGTAACTTACAATTAATCTGTACAATAGCTTGTGAGCTTTTGTTACAAAGTTCCCCTAAGTCCAGGACCCATTAACCGTACGTTTTTTATCATAAACGTGTGTCTTCCGTGTCTCTCATGAATACTTTGTGAGAAGATAAAAATAATCTCACAAGAAATTCCTTTAAAAGTGCTTCTCTTCGCTCCTGTTGGATTGCCTCACCAGTCTCAATCCGCGGGCCTTTGCCTTGTCTTATTGTATCTTGTTTTGTCGTGTTTGGTGTTTGGTTGTTGTCTCTTGGCTCTTTTCTGAGGGGAAAAAGGAGGGAGGAGTGGATCTGGGGGAGAGGAGAGGTAGAGGGAGAGCTGGAAGAAGTAAAAGGAGGGTAAGCTGTGGTCAGGATGAATTGATCAAGAGAAAAATCTATTTTCAATTTAAAAAAAGAAAAGAGAGAAAAAGTGCTTCTTTATGGGCTGTAGATGCTCAGTGGCTAAGAGCTCAGCACCCACGTGGCAGCTCACAACCGTCTAGAACTCCAGTTCCAGTTCCAGGGGATCCGACACCCTCTACTGACCTCCATGGACAACAAGCATGCACGCGGTACACATATAAACATCCAGGTAAAACATTCATACACATAAAATCAGATAAACCAATCTAGGAAGACTGTTAAGTACATCTTTAAATATCTTTTGTGATACAGTTGCTGTTCAGAGTTTCTTTTCTTTCTGTTCAACCAGGTCTTGCTGCGTAGCTCAGTTCTGGGCTTGAACTCAAAGAGAATAAGCAATGATGGAATGCTCAGATATAAATGGCCATCTAAATAACCCGGTTCCCCAAAGGTTCGGAGACCATTGTGAAGAAGTGGCAGAAAGCAAGGGTCAGAGGTCAAGGAGGACTGCTGTGACTCAGCAGCTACTATACTTGTGAACCCACAGCAACTGCGGTTGTATGCGTAAGATTCGCATAAGATCAAAATGGCCAGCATGCAGCGTTGATGGGAGGTACACAGGAGGCCATGCCCCTAACTGGGGAGCAACTGCTGTTGATGGCTCCTGGAAGAGGGAGAGTTACTATTTAGGGGTGTAGCTCCCAGTAAGTTGCCCACGCTCCAGTGGCTAGCCCTACTCCTGTGCACATGTGGGGGCAGTACTGAATTGACTCCGTGGATTAAAAAGGGGGACTTGAATTTGAGAGGAGGAAGTTGTGAAGGAGTTAAGTGCTGGGAACAGGCGGATGTAACCAACATACAGTGCTTATGTCTACAAAATTCCCTAAGAATAAATTAAAAAATTATTCTTAAATTCCCCATGTTTCAGCTTCCTAAGTGCTAGGCTTTGCCAGTGCATGCTACAATGTCCAGCTTTATCCTCAAATTCCAACTTCGTGAGTGCTGAGACTTACAATCTATGTAACCACATCCAGCTTGGAGTTTCTTTGTTAAGTTCTTTGGTACCTTTTTTTGGGGAAAAAATTCTCTATTTCAAAATCATTAAAAGTATTAAAAAATTATTTTTAAATAGGCTTTTATTTTTCCCCTCCTGGTTAAAAATTGACAGATTACCAGAAGTTTAAGTTTAAGAAAAGAAGGTACCCTTGTTTCTTTAATGAAGATCAGAACATCACAAAGAGTAAGGCTCCTTAAAATCCAGAGTTCTTTTGCTATTTCTTCTCTTTCTCATTATTTCAGCCTTATCGCTGAAAGATTTGGTTGCTCTAGAATAGGATTTTTTTTTTTTCTCCAAATTAAATGACTCACAGAGGCGACTGAGGAAAAAAAAGGGGTGGGGCAAGGCGCCAGGATCTGCTACAGGCTGTGCTGTGCGCTGCAGTCCTGCTTCCTCCTGCTCCTGGCCTCCTGCCCCTCCTGGGCGAGCAGCTGCCAGCACAGCACAAACAGCTTGGAGATGGGCCAGATAAAATTTAATATGGCCAGTTGGGATCAATCAGTTGTGGAGCCAGCACTTTATTTACCATTTACTAAGTACATTGCCACTCCTACAGCGTTGGTCTACTGTGTAAGAGGAGAGACTGTGAGCTCGTTTCGCATGCGGGCGCCCCATTTCCCTGGTGACTGTTTTTCTATAACTTCTAGGGGAGCTGGAAGAAAACGTCAATGCAAGCTACTCAAAGTTCCTTCCTGGAAAACAAAACAAACAACAACAACAACAAAAAAAACAAAAAAAAAACAAAAAAAATCCAAGTATTTAAGGGAGAGTTTTGAGCTATTATCTTTGGAGTCAAATCTGTATGTGTGTTTTATCTTTTTAATAATGATAATTTTCTTTAATTTCTGGAAAAATAAGGGATACAATAATAATAATTGTCATAATAAAATAAGTTTATAACAAGCCCATAGCCAACATCAACTTAAATGGAGAGAAACTCAAAGCATGACTGCTAAAATCGGAAAGAAGACAAGGTTGTCCATGCTGCTAATACCTTTTCAATATAGTAATTGAAGTCTTAGAGCAATAAGACATCTCAAGCAGATCAGGGGATGCAAACTGGAAAGGAAGAAATCAAAGTATCTTTATTTGCAGTTGATATGATATATATATAATGACCCTAAAATTTCCACCAGAAAACCCCTACATCTGACAAACACTTTCAGCAAAGTAGCTGGATACAAAGTTAACTCAATAAAAATTAGTAACCCTCCTATATACAATTGACAAACAGACTGAGAAAGAAATCAGGAAAACATCTTTCAAAAGAGATTCAAGTAATATAAAATATTTTGGCGTAACGCTAAAAGACTTGTATGATAAAACTCCAAGTCTTTAGAGGAAGAAATTAAGGATATCAGACATGAAAAGATCTCCCATGCTCTCGGATAGGTAAAAGTAACACAGTAAAAATGGCACCCTACTAAAAGCCATCTACAGATTCAATGCAATCCCCATCAAAATTCCAACACAAGTCTTCACAGATCTTGAAAGGACGATGCCTTTGGTATTTATATGGAATAAACTTCATATGGAAACAAAAAACTTGCAGGATAGCTGAAACAATCCTGAATAATAAAAGAACTGCAGGAAGCCTCACCATTCCGGATCTCAAATGGCTGAGAAGTAAAATGTGCAACATCCCTAGCCATCAGGGAAATGTAAATCAAAACTACTTTGAGATTTCACCTTACCGCATCAAGATGGCTAAGATTAATTAAACGAGTGACAGCTCATGCTGGCAAGGATATGTAGGAAGGGGAACACTCATCCAGTGCTGGTGGGAATGCAAACTTGGCAGTCATTATGGAAATCAATGTGGTGGTTCATTTGGAAGATGGGAATCAATTTCCCTCAAGATCCACCTATACCACTCTTGGGCGTATACCCAAAGGATGCTTCATCCTACAACAAAGATACTTGCTCAACCATGTTAGTTGAGAAATTGGAAATTGGAAACAACCTAGATGTCCCTCAACAGAAAAATGGGTAAACAAAGTGTGTGTGTGTGTGTGTGTGTGTGTGTGTGTGTGTGTGTGTGCGTGTGTAAAAGAGAGAGAAAGAGAGAATGATTTAATTGAAGTTACACCACTTGGGGTAATAATTCTCCCCCTAAAAAGCCATAGACTATCTAATAAAAACACCAGTATCAGGCACGAGTAACCTCCTTTCACATTGTTAAGAGGCATCCAAGAAACTCCCAAAATAATATAATGCTGATGTGAATGTAGATGTAGATTCACCCAGATGTAGATGTTGGTTCAGGGCAGAGGACAGGTTATTCTTTTGCCTAATTAAATCACTGGAGCCCTAGAGCAGTTTGTACTTTTTACAATCTACTTTTAATCCTTCAGCTGGAAGGCTTCAGTCATTATACAATCTAGAACATTGATACTGCTAGCCTAGACCTTGAAGTCTTCAGCCTTAGCCTTCTGAGATCTACTGCTGACTGGACCACTGTGACGAGCTCCTTCTGAACGCTGACTTTTCTGGTTCAACTCCCTGCTCTGGGCTTCTTCTGCTAAGATCTGCTATGCCTCTATGTCTCTCCCTGAGCTCTCACGGTTTCATCCTATCTCTGTAAACTGACTGC
This sequence comes from Cricetomys ansorgei, assembly GCA_026225945.1. Classification (NCBI taxonomy): domain Eukaryota; kingdom Metazoa; phylum Chordata; class Mammalia; order Rodentia; family Nesomyidae; genus Cricetomys; species Cricetomys ansorgei. The sequence continues at coordinate 39,627,232 of JAMJFZ010000239.1, read as the reverse complement.
TTCAACTGACTGTTCTATAACTCACTCCAGCTTCAGCTTCTGTAACTCCTCTGTAACTCACTCTTCAACCTACTCTGTTTACTGCTCTTCAGCTGACTCTTCAGCCTGCTTCTCAACTGACTGCTTTTGTTAACTGATTCTTCTTACTCTGTTAACTGACTGCTCTTACTGACTCTTCAACTGACTCTTCATAACTGACTGACTCTAACTCCAAACTCTTCAACTGAGCTGAGAGCCTATCTTTCTCATGAGAGCTGGACATGTCCTTACTCTGCTTACTCTTCCTCTGATTAGTCATTTTGTCTGTCATTCACTCTGACTCATCTCAGATGTTACTTCCTGTGTGACATTGATTCCTTTGGAGTTCTGCTTCTTGTGTCTGTTTCCACTGTTTTTTTCTAGGGATTAACAGCGTGGACCATCACTGCCTTCTGAATACTGGGATTAAAGGTGTTTCTACATTCCACCCAGACCACACAGGCCTCTGATTGTAGCCCCTAGAATGTAGTCCCTAGCTTTCACTCAGGGCTAGTCCTCTACAATATAGGCTATTTCTATTGTCTTTACTTGTCTTGAAGAAGTTGAAGTTCCTATAGTTGAAGATACCATGTACTTCAGAGACAAGACTCAAAGGATTCAAACTGGATCATACCCAAACCTTCCCTCCCAAGGACTAGTTTTCATGGGTCTGGAATCTGCTATGCAAGCTACCAAAGAGGAAATCAATCAATAGCCCTACTCAGATATATGCCTATGAACTACAATAATACCCAACATGGGAAGATATTTCTAAAGGTGAGATAGAAGCATTTATACCTTGGTTGTAACCAATAGCTGTCTAATTGAACCTTAGGTCCACTTTACAGAGGAGAAAATCATGTCTGGTACTGTTTTTAACCAACCGCTCATGGATAGTGAGGTCTTGGATCTTAAAGAATATATTACTGCCAATTTTCTCAACCAACATAATTCCTAACTACATTCTAAATACTTATTCACATATTTTCAGGCAAGTTTAGATCTCATTCCTCATCATAGAAGCTTCTTTTTGCAGCAGAGCAAGATCATTACAGAAAGCTACAACTGTTCCAAACAAAGAGATGAAATGGCTGAGGTGTGCCCTTCCACAGACATACACTTAACCCCCATGCTTAGGGCTCCAGAAACATTATGTAAGCAGTGGCAGAAAGATTGTAAGAGCCACGGAACCAGGAAGTCTGCTGCAAGATCATGTCTTCTAGATATGAGAGGGAAGGCATACCTATGAAATTTCAAAGTATGGTTGCCTAAACAAGACCCGAACACTGACAGCACCAGTTGAGACACCAACATGAATGGGAAAAATCTCATAGGCACCCAACCCTAGAGGAAGAGCTACAGGCAATGAATGACCTTTAAGAGAGGGACAATTAGTCTTCCCCAGGGATGAGCTCCTGACTTAGAATCCAATACTTAGGGCTCAACTCTAAAAATATATACATGCATAAAAGATGAAGCTGATGAGGAAACAAGCCACGAGGTGGTGGCAGCACTATAGATCCTTTCTAAACTCAGAAGACTTCAGCTGGCCCAATCTCACAAGTAATCAAGAAATCTAGTAGGCAACATTAGCAGAATTGAGGGGATAGAATTTTGGCATTAATTGTATTCCTATATTTATTAACAATAACAATAAAGAAAAAGAGGCCATGAACTTGAGGTAGCAGGGGAACATGAGATGGATCGGAGTGAGGAGAGGAAGAGGGGAAAGGACATAATTATTGTAATTAAAATAAAATAAAAATTTAAAATCTTATGCTCACTTCAAGCGAAGGATGGATTCAAGTACAAATTTGTTGCTAGTATAGTCTCTTCCAATATTGTTTGCCTTTAACTATGGATAAGAATATGACACGTACTCTTTTCTGAGTATCTGCCAGCACTACCCAAGCTTCCAGGGCTTATCAGTCTTTCGGGGATCATGTTAAAAGGAAGAATCTGATTTGGAGCGTGGCAGGGTCTGTGCTGTGAACTTACAGCAAGCTCTCAAGTGACATAGATGCAAGGAAACCCTCCATTACATCTGGAGTAGAACACTTAATGTCATTTATCTTACAGACTCTAATCATTTATCTTATAGACTAATGTGCCTAAATGGTGAAGACTTAGCATGAACAGTTTCTATGCTACAAAGCAATATTTGACCCTCAGCCAGAGACTGGAGTGAGCAAATGGATTAACTCTATTAAACATTTATTTTTGATCCTATACACTGTTTTGGATTTCTTGAGATCTTGGAAGAGTCAACCCATGTCCTGTGGTGACTTACTATGAAAGCAGATTCAAGATAAAAGCCAGGAGGTAACGGCATGAGTAGGTATTTTGTTTGTTTGTTTGTTTTTGCTCTTCAAAACAGGGTTTCTCTGTTGTAACTCTGGCTGTCCTGGAACTCACCCTGTAGACCAGACAGGCCTCGAACTCACAGCGATCCACCTGCCTTTGCTTTGTGAGTGCTGGAATTAAAGGCCTGCACCACCGTTACCCAGCGAGTGGGTAGGTATTCTTTTAATCTCAGAAGATTTCAGCTGGTCCAATCTCAGAAGTAATTAATTGAGAAATCTAGTAGGCAACATTAGCAGAATTTAGGGCATAGAATTTTGTCTCCTGCCGTGAATGCCTGAGTTGGACACTGTAACCTCTGCATGTCAGAGCTCAGGTGCAGTAAGGCCACCTCCACAGCTGCTGCCCATTCCAGCCTGCTTTTGTTCTCAGTAAGTCTGAGTGCAACCCAGTGCCTTGGAAATGAGGGCGTAAGAGAAGTGTCGCACTTGTTATTCAGAACAGCAGCTCCCAGTCCAGACAGCTTCAGAGTAAATCTACATAAGGACTTGCTGTGACTTTGTGACCAAAGTCTCAATGTTCTCATATCATTAGCAAGCTCTGGCACCTTATCAAACCTATGTTATTGACTAACGACCAGTAATTGCTGATTTATGGTCAAAGTTGCCCCAGCCTTGTTTCCTTCGGGAATCTAATCTCCTTTTCTCCTTTGGAAACACACTGGATCAGTCAGGCCACACTCTCTGCAAACTTCGCTGCACAGATACATAAACAGGACATTTTCCTCTCCTGCTTGGTGCTGTTGATGTGACCTCATGGTGCTTCACTTAAAATTAACCCTTGTATGTACTCAAGAAAGACAAGTAACTAGAATATAGCAGTTAGGAGGTACATTCGATTTATTTTATAACTTTTAAAAGCTTTTTGTCCAATTTAGGGAAGGTAATCATATATGTAGAAGGATTCCGGAGGCCCATCTAGTCCACGGTGCCTAATGGTTCTCGTTTCCAGTGCCATAGGGCAGAGAAACGTGAGCAGACATGCCTCTTATTTTTCAGTCCAGAGCTAGTAACCCCAACTTCTAGATCAGTACTCCCTAACAATGCTACCAACTACAGTTCCTCATGTTGTAGTGACCTCCAACCATAAATTCATAACCATCATTTTGCTACTGTTATGAACCATGATGTAAAAGTCCCTTACACAAATGGCCTTAGACAACCCCTGTGAAAGGGTCGTTGGAAGCCCAGAGAGCTTGCAACCCACAGGTAAAGAACCCTTGTCCTAGATCACTGTTCCCTTTCCTTTCCATTATCTCCCAGCTTTTACCTAGACGCACATAGCAGTCAGGCACCCAAACCAGGCTCATGCCAAGGGCCTAGAACAACTCTAGTACTTTGATTTTACCTTAAATTCCCTAAACCCACGTTGAGGGGGCTTCCCAGAATCACCTCGTGCCAACCTTTGTCCTCCAAGATTCACAGAGAGGCGTGTATTACCTCAGATTCCACTGTTATGAGTGGTCAGGTGACAGAAATGCTTAAGCCATATTATTGGGTCTTTATGATCAAATCACCACTCATGGCTGTCGGCCACACAGTGTGTGTCTGGTTTCCATCCATATTCGTTTCTGAAGTGAGGCCACCAGAGTCCTGTAGGGTGCTTTGTCCTTTGCTTGCCACTCCCTGTGTTGTTAGGAGCAAAGCAAAGGTTAGCGACAGTACACTGAAATCCGTACAATAACCTGGAAGGGTGCAGATATAAAAATATACATTGCCATGCATATTTCTAGGTGCAGAGGTATGCTAATTAGACCAGGACGTCTGGAGGTGATTTAAATCTTTCTCTGGCATTGTGACCTTGGCTGAGTGACTTCTCCCTTTTGATTCTTTGTCAAGAGCGGATAATGACGTCTGCTCTTCAATGTGGCTAATCGAAGAAAATATGCAAACAACCTGTGCCCTTCCCACAGGAAGGTTCTAGTTCACGTAAGCGTGAGGAATTATGATCCTGACAGTTTTAGACTGCGAGTCATGAGGTTGGATTTTTCACCCTTTAATGTGGCTGTACAGTGATTTGTTATCGACAGGCTGATTCTTAGTATATTCATGAAGACCTATGTATAGTTTTCTTGATTAACTCATGGCTCTAGACTTGTTACTTCAGACACAAAACAAGACGCGGCTTTCCAAGACATGGCACCCAATATCTCAATTGCTTATTTTAAGAATTAGTGTAAAATTAGAACAGACCCCGTTCCCATGAAAATAGATGATTATGTTAATTAGAAGGCTGTAGCTGGGAAATCTTGCATAATGAGAGGATTGATATTAATATCTTTGAATGGAAGACGTACATCATATTTGCTAGTAAGAAAGATATCATCTACGCATACTTGTTCTAAACAATTATTTTATGTAGTTCACCTCACTCTCAAAGTCAAAAATTCTTCCATATATCTACCAAATACTTTGGAATAGCAAAATGCTAATAATGTGGGTTTTGTTGTTTTAAATTCAGAGTAAAAATAATAAGTACTAAAATTTCATTCTTTTTAAAAAATATTTTCTGTCACTTACACGTTCACACTCAGATGTTACAAGGATTTATTAAGTCTTAAGCTGAATTAAATAATTACTGTGAGATTCTACTAATTATCAAGATTAAACACTAAGTAAATGCTGTCGCTTTCCCCACTAAAATTCTTTGGAGGCGGGTAGGCCCTTAGACACTTTTCCGAATTTACACACAAAATAAAGGTCATAGAATGAGACAAATAGCTTCTAGGAATGTTGCGGGAAATGGCACATCATCTTATATCATATGTAAATGTATGCATATACATGCAACCCTACACTCATATTGCTATTCAAAATCGAAATTTGTAAATCACATTCTACACGGCATGCTAAATAAAACTTGTAATACTACACCTCCTATTTCACCATTATTTTTCATTAGGAATTTGACTCAACAAACTTGCTCTGAGCACCTGTCATCGAAAGGCATCAAGACAAATACTCGGAGGAAGCACACGGTCGACAAGGATCTTGCTATCAGATAAGCCATCATCCACGTGTGCAAATAACCACAGTAAGAAGGTGTAAAAACATCATGAACGGAGTTCCGTGGAATGAACAAAATGGGACGAGATTGTCACTAGGCCGGGCTACTTGAAAGAGTCGCTGTTCCTTTTGCCAGGTAGTGTTGGGGATTTCCAGACAAAGGCACAGCAGGACTGCATGCACCAAAGTGCGGGTGTGGTGGTCAAAGGGCAACTGGTAAGAATTGCTTGTCTCCTCCCACCTTGTGGGTGCCAGGCATGGAATTCAGGTCGTAGGGCTTGGAGGCAACACCTTTTGCCTGCTGAGCCATCTCACAATCCTCAAAGTGATTTTCCTATAGAGCACGTACAGAATAATTTCACTTCTTCAAATTACTCAAGACAACTGAGGACTGTAATCAGTAACACTGAAAGCACTCACCTGGGAGGGAAGGGTGCCCGACCGAACCAGCTGACAAACGTGCGGCGCACAGACAGTGCGGGGAAGTTGAGGCCAGGGTCTGTCGGTGGAGATCGGGCACCGGGCAGCACTTCAGATCTCTGTGAAATCTGTGTGAAACTCTGGGTAAAATAATCCGAAAAGAGAAGCGGGCCCCGGTCACTTTCAGCTCAAATTTTTGACTAAAATGCTGTTTATCGTCTCCTCTGCCCAAAGGACTTATCCTTACCGTGATTGTAACAAATCACTCCAAAACAAGCAGAGCAAGACAGTTTACTATGCTTGGAAACAGGATTTCGAACAAGATAATGGGGTTTTCTCGTGTCATTCCTACCCTTTCTCAGCTTTGAAGCCAAAGGCTGGACTCATCGTCTCAAGTCTTACAGCTCAACCCCGCATAATAGCTGGACACCCGAGTTCCTCTCTCCTGTGCCTCTCCTTGCGGTCCTCTTGCAGAAAGTCTAGTTTGGCGTCATTACAACATACGACAGAGTTCAGAGGCCGAAGGCCGAGTGAAGGACGCATAGCCTCTTCTTGTCTGTGACGTAGCTTTGAAAATCTTACAGTGATAATATTTCTGCAATATTCAGTGTCTAGAAGTGTTTACGGGTTCCAAATTCATGGTGAGTAGGACTATACCTCACCTAGAATGGAAAGAGTAGGGATTGTCAAGATGGCTCAGCAGGTAAAAGGTACCTGCTGCCAAGCCTGAAGACCAGAGTTCAATCCCAGGACCCTCGTGATGGAGGGAGGGAAATAACTCCTGAACGTTAGCCTCTGACTTCTATGTATGCACCACCGGCACGTAAACACATGCACAATAAATAAACAAAATAAGATGTAACAAAATATTTTTAAAATAAAGGTGAAGGTAGGCAGAATCAGAAATATTGCCGTGGCTCTATTTGGAAAGTGCAGTCTGATACAGGGCCCTGGAGAATCACACTGTGTTTCTTTCCTTCTCTTCCTTTTCCTACACCCTTATTATCTCTTACTATTTGAAGGAAGACAGAAGCAGAAGATTTAAATATGATTGGTCTTTGCTTAGGGAAATTATGAATAAGGTTTATTAAGGGATTTTCAAAGTTTAAACTCAGTTTAGATTAATATTCCTGGAGCACAGAAGGGATAAGTGACAAATGTCTTTGGAGAGGTGGTTTGTGATAAATCACTGAAGGTTTTACATGCCATGCTGAGAGTCTGAGTCTGTGCGGCCTCAGGACTTTGTTCTGCGGCGATGGAGAGATGGACGCATGTCTTTGATCAAGGAATGGCATAACCATTAGAAAATTGCCTCCTTCTGAAAGCCCTGGGCAAGACGAATCAGCCTGGCAACAGAAACTAGTAATTTCTCTTAACTATATCTTCTTGATTAAATAAATGCCTTTTAAACCATTCTCTAAATGTGGCCTCCAAAATCCACAGGCTGAATGAAGTCTGATTCAGGTGACGTGCAGTCTCATCACTCAAGAATTAGAAGCAGGATCACACACTCTCAGGAACGGTAAAATTCTGTCTCAAAAAAAAAAAAATCCTTAGACTAGTGCACAAGACCTACTGTGTGCAGAGACCCTAACAAATGCTACAACATGCTTGCTCATCCCAGATGAGTAATTTCTTAGCCAGAGTCAGAGCTCTTGCTCTCATGGCTGTTTCCGATCTTTAGCTGTAATGCATAATTTAACTAAATACGTTTTAAAAAGTGTGAGTCCAGAAAGAAGAAAGGTAACTGTTTTTGTAAAATCCAAACTACGTGCTTGGGAAAGACTAAACAAGTAATTATGAATGAGAGACAGGGGCAAAAGACTGGGAGGGAAAAAGAAAGTCATGTAGGAGTCCGTGGTCTTTGTAAATGATACATTTTCAGAGGAGGTGAAACAGTGGAGCAGAGGGTCAGAGCCAACAGAGCGAGACTTAGCAAATCAAAGTTCAAAGACGTGATTTGTTGTATATGCGTTTGGATAAGTCGCTTAACCGTGATGCCATGTGGTTTATTGTAAGAATTCCTCACAGCGCCTACTTTGAGTCTTATACTAAAGATCAATAGAGTTAAAATATGAACATTTGTGAGAGATTGTCTGCATACAGTTCTTAAAAGACTATTGTTTTTGTGCATCGTGGTCATGACTTTTAAGAGAAGGCAGAATCCTTGCTTCAACAGATGCAAAAACAAAACTGATAAACTATCGGTCCAATGGCCCAGATACGAGTCCTTCCTCCATGTCTAGAAAGCTCTTCTCAGGGGATAAGATAGCAGGAATGGAAAGTAGGGGGCAGAGGTAAGAACTTTGTTGAGAGAAAGACTCAACAGTAGTTTTTAATGAGTGCAGAAGGAGGGCAGAGAGTTGAGTTTTGATTCCAGGGTTCAGGTCTGATTCCCTGGGAAGATATTTATCATCAGATATTTACCATCACTGAAATTGAGTCGTTTTTAAGCTTCGACATTTCTCAGACTTTGGAACTGGACCCTTTTCCTGACTTACCTAAAACACCCTCTTTAGACAGACTTACTTCACTTAATAGAATATGCTAGCCACACACTCATCGCACCCAAATGCCTAACCCAGCTCCAACCTCCCTGCTGAACTTTAGAACATGCAGCTGGTTCTTAAATGTTCCAAATAATATTGATTGAATGCAAAATTCAAAGCTAATTATCATCTGCCTATAAGCACCTGTTCCTTCTCCAAATTATCTTAATTAGCAAGGTCATCATTCACCCAAAGACTCGGGCCTTGGGTGATCTAGAAACCAATACGAATAACTTTGCTTACCTTAACCCTCACATTCAATCTGTTTCTAAAACCTGCTGTTGTACTTTTTAAGTGTTACTTGGGTCTGACTCTGGATTTCAAATGCTTTTCCCTACTGTAGAAACTTGAATCCTGGACTTCATGTCTCCCTCTTCTACACCGTGCTGCACCGTAGTGTCACCGTTGTACTACAGAGACAGCATGGTCAAGCTTCACAAATGAGCAAAGGCCTTAATGACCACCCCCCTGACATACACAGATGCTGGCCCCAAATTCTAAAGGTGGCACTAGAATCATATACATGGCACAGGGGCGCTGTGCTCTGCCAACCTCCAGATTCATCTCTACCCCTTTCGTCTTACAATCATGCATATCGAATTAGCATAAAAATAACTCAGCATCCAGGATTTAATAACTTCGTATGGTAGAAATATTCAAGGCAGAATATCTTCTATTTACTTCAAAGAATCTCTCAGAGGAATGAAGCAAATAAGCCACTCTGATCAAAAATTTCTGAATTCATTTTTGAGGAATCTTAACATAGTCTAATTACAGGAGAATGCTTGAAAATAGTACTTTATTCTAAATATTTTGTCTATGTATTTGTAAATATTCGCCGCTAGTTACAGAGTATGCTTTGTATTTTCTTGTATTTACTTTTATGAGTGTCATGGTGTTGTTGCCACATGGACGGACCTGACCTCTAATTTGGAATGTTATACGTACAGGATAAAAGGGATCCGCCTAAGCACTACCTGACTTCTCTCACAGAAGAACAAATTATGCTGTCGTAATTACTCTGTCCTCAAAGTTAGAACTTAAAAGGGAGCAGATAGGTATTAAAATAACTACAATAATACTTTGCATACGTCTATATTAGTAAAATGCCAAAGAAATGAACAGTAGTCTAAGAAAGTATAAATCACTAAAATTGGCTTTTCAAGAGGTAGAAAAAACTAAATAAATCAATTTTCATGTAAAAAAAAAAAGTCATCATAGAAGTACTCCTCAGAAATGTGCAGGACCCAGATGGTTCTGCAAACAAATTATTTCAAGCTTTCCAGGAATGAATTGTCTCTCTGCTGTATAAATTGGTTCAGAGAAGAGATAAAGAAAGAGGCTGTCTGTGTTCCTTGCTTGAAGTTATCATCTATCCAACAAAACCGGTTCCCCTTAAAGAAGTGACACAGAACTAGTAAGAAAATTATAATTTCAATATCCCTTTAGTTTTAAGTATTAAAGAAATGGTAGGTCTCCTTTCACAGCTGTAGAGCTTGCTCGGCAGTAGAAAACTTAAAAGACCGTGAGAAGAAAATGAAGATGAGAAAACCTTACACTATCATCCCGTGATGGGAAAAAGCATCTGTTTTTTCTATAAGTTCGGGCGAGGCAAAGGAATGCATGCTCCCTGGTTGATGTGACTATTGCCCTCTTTTTAAAATAATTGAAAAATAAGACTGAGACAGCAAAGGCATCAAAGCCTCACATGTTCTAATAGTGGATGAGCCTGTTCCAGCTCAACTCAACTGTCCCCGCCTCTCAGAAATGCAGAGATGCACAGTGCTTCTCACAGGGTCGCCCTGACTGAGAAGGAGCAGAGAATCCTGTGCCTCTGTAAACTCTCTGTTCCTGGGAAAGCGAGCAGCCCACTGCTGGGGAGAAAGAAGTGGAGGGAGAAGCAGATGCTACTGGGAAGGCTGCGTCTGCTTTGGATTGACATCACCAGAGCTGGTTCGAAAGAGGTTGTCATGGAAGGGAACATAAACAGTAGAGAACAATGAATCACTGGTCCAGTTCAACACAAGGAGCTCAGCCGGGACAAGATTGTGACAGCTTGGCCGTGCCTGGAACCACACAGAGAACGCACGGCAGTTTTAGACCTTTCTTTCTAGCTAAGTTCACTGTACTACCTGCATGGCACAGAGGAAGGATGTCCATTCGTCCTGAAGACAGGCATGGGGGCCCACAGAGCACAGAGCTGCACACAGTATCCCTTCCCCTTCAAAAGCTGAGGAGCCCCTTCAGTTCGAAAGAGAATGACCCTGCGGCTTTAGTGGCTGCCCTGGGGAAGAGACAGGCGTGTGGAAAGGCCCCAGAGACTGGTCAAATCCCACCGGAAGGTGACATGTCTTGGTGGCTGCGTGTCATCGGAGGTCAGGTGTGGTGATTCCTCCAGCTCTGCTCTTTCAATTTGGAATAACTTTGGCTATGGGTGGCCTTCTGTGTTTCGATATGAATCTTTTTAATTTTTTTTCCTAATTCTGTGAAGAATGTCACTGGAATTAATTGAGTTGAACGTATAGATTACTTTTGGTAATATAGCCATTTTTGCCGTAATAATTCCATCTATCCAAGAGCGTGGAAGGTCCCTCCACACAACCTTGAACTTCTGAGTCTCCCAAAGGCTGGGATTACCTGGAGCTCTGCGCATGCCAGGCAAGCACTCTGACACCCACACTCCATCCCCAGCTCCAAGGGTTGGGACAGAAATCTCTGCATGAACTCATCCAGGCCTCTTCCTCGTCATCTAAGAATCGCCGCCCACCTTCTGTCACCCACAGTTCAGAAGGTTCATTTACTCGTTTTACTCATGTAGATTCAAGCATGTTAACGGATTTTTTTTTTTTTTTTTTTTTTTTTTTTTTTTTTTTTTTTGAGACAGAGCCTGGCCTCGAACTCACTAAGTAAACCTGGCTTTGGAACACAGGGATCTGCCTGCCTGTTTCCCGAGTGATGGGATTGAAGGTATATGCCACCCTACCCTCAGTAATGATTCTAATCGTCACTGTTTATTGCTTCTTTATAGAAGAATGCTGAACATATATATGTCTATGTGTATATACATATTTTGCGTCAGATATTTTAACTATTACCTCCTAAGGTAGATTTCCGTTTTTTTGTTTGATTGTTTTTTTCCTAAACTGCACACATCCTCCTCTGCCTACTGACAACACTTGCGCTTACCTCACTTAGGGAATAGCCTCCTACCTTCTCAGTTCAGTGCAGATGGGACTGACCCCGTATCCAAGCCATGGGAGAAGACCCTGAACTAGATTGTTCTAGCACAGCCCTTTGTCCGTAGCCAAGTGACTGGTTTGTCAAGGTCAGTGAAGATTAGCCCTGAGTCTCTTGCTGAAGTCAGTGTGAAACAGAGGCTGTTCTGTTGGTTAGCTGTCATGGCCACACCAAATGGAGTTGGTCTTGCTAGCAAAGATTGCAGAGAATCCCGTCTCGGTTGGTTGCTGGATAACACCAATGAGATGGGGGTCTTCCCTCGGGGGGTTCTCTTAGTCACATAAATAAAAGAACTTGAGAATGGACCTAGATGGAAGCTCAAAGATAATTTTATTAACGTTTAAAAGAAAAACCTCAGGGCAGGCAAGCTGTAAATGGAGGCAGCTGCCTGGAGGAGGCGAATGAAAAAGAAGGAAAAGAAACACAGGCTCCTTGAGTTACACTGCCGGGGTATCCACACGGAGGACAAGCAGCCATGTGGAAAGGGGAGGGGCTTCACTGAAAGAGTAAGCAAGGCCATGGTATCCAAGAACTCATGGCTGCAGTGGAGATGAGAAGAATAAAAGAACATGATGCTTTTCTGGGTAGTCTGAAAGGAGGCAGACATGAATGGTTCAAGACTATGCCGAACTCTGTGAGCTACTGTGCCAGGGAGGAGGCATTCTAGGAAGAAAAAGTGCATGACCTCATTAGAAGCATGATTATTCCACCTCTTTCTTCACCTGGAAGTGGTCCTTTAGCCAGGACATCAATACACCCAATGGGAATACTAGAGTCTCCACCCAGGGCAGAGATTTTATCCTCTTGACTGGAAGACAGTAGTTACCCTGAGAATGAGATCAATTGGTAAACCAGAGGTTACCTTGACCTTGACTTGACCTTTCTGAAATGCCTGATAGTTCACAAGCCTCTTTCCTGAGCCCTTTCTTCCCCTGCTCCCTCATCACATATAAAAGCTGATACAGGTGCTATAAAGTAATACTATAGTCTATATACTTGATGGGAGCCCCCTTAAAAATCCCCCAAAATCCATAGGGGGCTTTCTCCAGAGCCCATCTTTCTATATTCTCTAAAGGTCTGTCTCTTAGCCTTATCCTTTATTTCCTTTGGGTGAGTTTCCCCACTCAGTTCAATGAACATTTTCTGTGTTTCCATCCTGCTAGTCAGGAAAAAATAAAAACGCATGAATAAGATATAGTATCTGCCTTTGAGGATGTGAGCAGCCATTAGCCATTAGAGGATAAGGAAGAGAAAGAGCGGCCAGGCAGGCAGGAGAATGCAGGTAAACCAAAACACTGTGGTGTGGGAATAATAAAGAGCCCAGCTGGTGCGAGAAGCTGAGCGGAGAGCGGGATACTTCAGCTGGCAAATTGATCACATTGGCCGCTTCATTACAGAGGGTCTAAGTTTGTTCTCCTGGGAACTGGCAGTTCTGAACTGGTCTTGCTTTCCCTGCTCCCACTTTGCCAGAACCTTCTTTGCCTATCAAACTTTGTCTCCAATCAAGAAACTCACTTTGTGTCAATAGGATTCATAAGAGTCACCGAACAGCTGCTTGTGTGTCATGCTGAGAGCTTACATCCATGCCCAGCTGGTTGTGCTTTGGGGAATAATGTTCCAAGTAGATGCCACCGTGTAATATTTTAACTCTTTGATCCCAATGTCTCCTAAATTAAACGAAGCCTACAGCGTCAAGATCATGAAGTTGTTCGTAATGATGTAAACTTAAATAAAACCATGTTTGAAATAGAAATATGTGAATCACTGTTTTAAAATATGGTTCTGTGGCTTCTGTGTGCAGACCAATGTCAAGAGAAAAAAAAAAAAACTACTGCACTCCTGGTGACAGTTGTTTATAGAGAGATGAGAAGGGCTATCAAGAAAGGGGGAAGGAAAATTGGTCAAGGTCTAGAAATACCGAGCACAAGCTTCCAGGTGCCCCCTCTTGCGCTGGATCACATAAAGGTTCTGGCCACTGTGATCATCAATTCAAAACAATGGGAATAAATTTCAGTACTCTTAGTGAGTGTTCTATTGCTGTGATGAGATATCATGACCAAGACAGCTCCCGAGAAAGAAAACATTTCCCTGAGGGCTTGCTTATGGTTTCATAGGTCTTGTCCATTAACATCGCAGTGGGGAGCAGGGCAGCATGCAGTCAGATACTGAAGCAGTAGCTGAGAACTACATCCTGATCCAAAGAGAGAGAGAGAGAGAGAGAGAGAGAGAGAGAGAGAGGCTGATTTTGGGTTTGGCATGGGCTTTTGAAACCTCAAAACCCACCCCCAGTGACACACCTACTCCAACGAGGCCACGCCTTCTAATCCTTCTTAAGTAGTGACACTCCTTTGGGATGACTCAATATTCAAATATATGAGCCCCTGGGGTCGTTCTTATTCAAACCACCAGGAGAATTCATGGAATCTACTTGTGACTAATCCTCACTTAGTTTGCTGTAGCAGAATACCACAAACAGAGCAGTTTATAAGATTTTATTAAGAAAAACAAAACAAAACACTGCTCTGGAATCTATAAGTTCCAAGATCCAGTGACCAGTAGATTTAATATCTTCAGGTAGTTCATAAGCGGTACCTCCTTACCCTAACCTTAATGTCAGAGAGACAAGGAAGCTCTGGAGGGTGTCTTCTAAACCGGCATTAATGCTATTCCTGGGCACTGCATCCTCATGACCTAATCATTTTCCAAAGCTCCCACCTGCAAACAAAGTCAACTTAGGGACAGGGATTACATTTGTACATACAAGTGAGGGCAAGGTTTGCTGCAGGCATACAGATGTCATGTGAATGATCTCAGCCGTTAGGGCCCTACCCATCTGCCCAGAATAGAAACAGCCAGCACCATAAATCACAATTCTAGGGTAAACTCATCTGGCCAAATTGGTACAATATAGCTCCAGACCTCACACAAACTCTATCCTTGTCATATATAATAAAGCAATGCCTCTTAGGTCATCTCCGAGGCCTAAAAACAATCTTTTTTTTTTTTTTTTTTTTTTAGAATATGGGCTTTGTGAACCTCAGACGTGTAGAGTTAACCCTTTCCTAACACATAGCCTCTTCCTGGAAATACCATTGCTTTCAGTAAGAACCTGATGTGCACCCCACTAATATCCTAAGACTACCACCCCAAGACTGTCCCACACAGCCTGAGGTAACAGGAAACACATACTTGCTGAAATACTGGTCCTCAGGCTCAGGAAAATTTCAGGGGTGGTAACACTCCACACTCTATTCCTTCCTGCTCCATAGAGTGATGAAACCTGAAGACCATAACTGACCGTAAAGTGTAACCACTTTCACCTTTGGTCCAACGGAGGCAGGCAGGACATGTTAAAACCTGCCTGGGTTTCCTCTGAACGTGATGAGCTTGACAAGAAAAAGACTATCTGATTAGAAAAGGAGAGTGTTCTTCCGGTTCATTCCTTGGGCTCTTACACTACTGGAGACTGTTTTCAAGGCTAGAGTGCTCCTGAAGAATGAGCACATTCTCTGTGCAATGCTCCATCTCTATCACCAAAATGCTTGAGATTGAGGGACAGAAGATAAAGGTAAAAATGATGTCACGGACCAGCTCAAGACAAAGTCCAGACCAGGAAAGATGGTACATACCACATCTAAGAAGTTGCACTTTATACTGGAGGCAATGGGAAGCTATTGAAAAAAATTTATATTGCCCAAGACAAACTCAAGCTTATATTTTTAAAGTATACTCTAAGTCTAGCTAAGATTCAAGAGACACACAAAGATACCAATTACAGATGTTACTGCATTCATTAGGGAAAAGCTGATAAAACTTACACGGAAGTTAGTTTATGAAATGAAATGACGTTTCCTTTCATTTCAGAGGAAATAAAGGAAATCTGGATTTGAAAATATTCAGAGACTAAAACTGACCAGCACTGGAAAGAATCTAGTCTGACACCCACTTTCTCAGTTAGAAGAAAGGACAAAGAATCCATGGTCCAGAGCCAGCATATTGCATACAGAGGACACGCCTAACACAGTGGGGTTCACATACAAGGGGCTTAATGCAGCCTGACTAAGTTGGAAGAGGAATTGTGGGAAGATTGTTCTGGAGGCCACAAGTAAGAGGCCTTGGATAAGACAGAAACAACAGCTAGAGATCATTTCTGGAGCTGTAATAATGGAAATAGAAAAAAGCATTAGAGCAGCGACTTTTCAAAAGAAAAATCCAGAGGCTCTAATTGTTGATTAATAGACTTCAGTGTGTTAAGAGTTAAAGAGAACTCATATGCCCCAACTCCATTTCTGGCTAAAGAGCTCAAGTCAAATAAGCAGAAAACCACAGACAAACAGCATTATGGATTTCAGTAAGAAGCTATGTGAATTTCTAGTATAAGGTTAAATTACCTCCATTTGGCACAGAATTCTCAATATGCTTTAGAACCATTACACCCACTGGGGAGAAAAGTGTTTTCTTGCCCAGAACAGAGCTGATTATCAGGTCACTATGTGTGTACCAGCGTGTAAGTGCTGTATCTTTTCTTCCTAAGTTCGTCTTGCCCTCTTATGGTGATTGGTTGGCAGAACTGTTTGAAGGAAGGTGATTTAAAACCTGACTGTAACTTTTAGTTCAAGATGTTTGACCTTTTATCCACATTTAAATATCTGAAAAACATTTGAAAACCTCAGTTGAAAGATCAAACAAAGTCCTGTCACCAAGGTCCCTGACCTTTCTACCTTTCTGAGAAAAGGGATCAAGACTTCAGGCTCACTTAATACACGTTTGAAACCAAGTTCATTGATTGAGGGCTTCTGGTTCTGCATTTATCTCCTCTGCCTTAGTCAATATCGCTGGGAAATCTGTGGCTCTCTCCCCATTGCTTTCTCCTTTTTCCTCTTACTTTTATAAAGTGAGGGACTTCCAGCAGGATAAACGAGTGAAAAATTGCAAATGCAGAGTCGGTTTAAGTTTAAGTAGTTATTACTAAAATGATCAGACTGGGAAACTGAAACATCAGCAATCTAACACTAGCTCAGAGAGGGCTTGCTTAAGTTGGAACCTTATATGTGCTTTTATTTTTTTAATATTTATTTATTTACACTTATTTAGTGTGTGTGTGTATTGTGTGTGTGTGTGTGTATGTGTGTGTGTGTGTGTGTGTGTGTGTGTGATATGATGCATGTGCAAACAGAAGCCTACAGAGCCTACAGAGATCAGAAGAAGGCCCCTGGAACTGGTTACAGACAGTTGTAAACAACCACATGAGTGCTGGGAACTGAACCCAGGTCCTCTGGAAGGGCAGCCAGTGATCTCAACCACTGAAGCCACCTCTTAGCTCCATCTTTTTTCTTAGCTTTAGTACAACTGGAAAATGTGTGTTTATTTCTCATTGAATGATGGTTTATCAGGCCTAATATGCACTAGGTCTTTAAAGAGCCATCACTGAACAAAACTAAAGCATTCCCTCTCAGCAACAGAAAACAATACATCTGTGTTCCTGGAGGAGGAGGGGCTACAAGGAAAAGAAAGGTTGAGCAGAGGGAGGAAGAACGAAGAGGAAGGAAGGATGGGTGGGTGAATGAGGAACTAAATTAAATACGCAGGCCACGCAGACCTCACAGGAAAAAAGTAAGAACAGAGACTCAAACTGAAGGCTGAGGAACATCACTACAGAAACACCCAGGCAAAGAGCATGAGAGACAGATAAAACAGCAGGAACAGACACAGTGGCAGCTTGATGCCCAGAACGTACCAGAAATAATTAATAAAGAAAGAGCAGGAGGAGAGAGATACAGAGAGGGAAAGAGAGAGGGGGGTGGGGGTGGGGGTAGGGGAGGGAGGGATGAAGGGGGAGGAAGGGAGGAAGGAAGGAAGGAAGGAAGGAAGGGAGGGAGGGAGGAAGGAAGGAAGGGAAAGAGAGAGAGAGAGAGAAAGAAAACAGTGCAAGTTAAGAGAAGTCAGAGCAGACCGCTGAGAAGTACAGACCAGCGCAGCCGCGCTGTGGGAGCTGCTCTACAGACTTCAGCTTTGCAGTTTGGTCTAAGATTTCTTCGTCCTTTTGTTTAGCAAAAGATGTAGGCTGATGCAAGCTTTCACAGTTATGAAAACTCGAGATTCGTTTTAATCGCCCACGATTGTATAATCTTTCTCTTTTCATCCCCCCACCCAGTGATCTTTCACTTTTCCTCATCCCGGAAGACACTCATGTGCAAACTTCTTCGCGTTTACACATTCCTCGCGTACTACAACGCGTGCACCTTCCCTAGTAGCAAGACCCTCTCGTTGCTAAGGACTACCTTGCAGAGTCCCACCCGTTCTCAATGGCGTGTTCTCCACATTCATTTACTCTTTATTTTTATTATTCTTATTTATTTTTTTATAATTTTTTTTTAAATTTTATGTGTGTTGGTGTTTTGCCTGTATGTGTGTGTGTGTGAGGGTATAGGATCCTCTGGAACTGGAGTTAAAGGAAGTTGTGAGCAGCCATGTGGGTGCTGGGAACTGAACCCAGGTCCTGTGGGAGAGTAGCCAGTGCTCTTAACCACCGTGCCATCTCTCCAGCGCCTACATTCTTTTAATTATTTAGTTAATCTCTTTTCTGTCTTATAGAATCCCTCGATCGCATCTCACATTCGTCTTTTAAAGTACGTGCCTCTTCAAGTTTCAGCACGTAGCTCCTACTTTATCTTTGCTGACTGTTCTTTCCAGGGTTTCTGAGCCGTCACCGGGCCCTGGATACACAGAAGAGTGTTGCCCCGCCCTTACCCCTGGAGAAGTCTGAACAAGAAGACAATGAGCAGCAAATCAATGATGATGACATTACGTGATTAACGTGCAGCTGTGGTTCTGAGAGTGGCAGCCTTGGGAGCTAGGAGGAAATGGCAAAGCAATACATGCTAGCTGCCAGCTGAAAAACTCCCGCTCCTGAGCTGAGCGAACCTCGCAACAGTCTGCTAGTTAGAAGCTGCAAACTGCAGTTTCCAGCAGAGTGGAAATTAAAATCCAGAGGCGGAGGTGAACTGACTAGAGGTTCTCAGGTAGGCGTAACATCGCTCACTAGCAGTCTTGTGACTCTTGCTTAAATGTAGATTTCTACTGGGCTCATTATCAAGTTCACAGAAACACAGCAATTTAAAAATGTTTTATATCAGTAAAATAAAATAGCAGTTTCTTTCATTCAACTCTTTCCTGTATTTTTAAACTTCACTCTTGTCTCTCCAAAGACTGAGTTAAAAATAAAACCAAGTTGTAACCTTACTTCTTAACATTGCCATTATAGATTTTAAAGATTAATTATGAGGCAAAAAATGTCAGGTTTGAATTCTAACTCTGGCTCTCCTTCATCGTAAGTTATTCACACTTACTGAGTTTGGGTTTTTCATTTGTAATATAAAGATAGCAGTATTAGGACCCTGGCAGCATTAATGTTTTTTTAAATATCTGGGTTTGGAATGTAGCTTAAAGATAGAGAGCACTTGCCTAGCATGCACGAGACTCTGGATTAATCCTATCTCTGCACTATATAGACAGATAAATAGATTAATAGGTACATTTAAACATACTATATAACTAAAAATATTATTTTGATCAACAGAATTAACAGATGTTTTTATTCACAGAAAAGGCTACAGGGTGCATATACTAAACTCTTAGCTGGTTCCCCAGATAACGGCTGTGGAAGTGAATGAAGCAGATCCAGATTCAAACAAACAAAGGTTATATTTTCCAGAAGTTGCTGTAACATTAGCAAGAGAGTCATGGCTTGCATTTTGGCAACAACTCAAAATTAGGCAGAGGAATGAAACAAACATCACTGAAGAGAGGGAACCATTGTTCATCCCCACATGGAGGCTGTTCACACAGAGAAGTGGTAGTTAGGCTGATTGGAAATAGGGTATCCTTTGGTACTGGAGAGATGGCTCAGCGGTTAAGAGTGCTGGCTGCTCTTTCAGAGGACCCGGGTTCAATTCCCAGCACCCGCATGGCAGCTCACAACCGTCTGTAGCTCCAGTTCCAGGGGATCCGACATCCTCACACAGACATACATGCAGGCAAAACACCAATGCTCATGAAATAAAAATAAAATTTTAAGAGGGGATACCCTATATAAGTGGTTAGGGACACGTGGTTAGCGTTCTCAGCATAGTCCTAAACTGGGAGCAGGAACAAAACCTAGGGAAGGTGTCGATTGTAATGAAATTATGACAGAATTTGGTGTTTGGCTCATAGGTCTAACTGTTTACAGATAGGGAAGGTGTCGTATTGTTATGGCAGGCTGGCAGAATTTGGTTTGGCTCACTACTGTGATTGCTATGGCAGTTGCTGCTGGTTTGTGTCAGAGTCTGTGTGTATTGTGTGTGTGTGTGTCAGAGTATTTGTGTGTGTGTGTGTGTATGTCTGTGTGTATGTATATATGTATGTGTCTGTGTGTATATATATGTGTGTGTGTATGTCTGTGTGTATGTACATATGTGAGTGTGCATATCCAGTCTCTCACTGTATATCTACCAGTAATTGATTTAGAAGGACATTTATAAGCTCCTTTCTTGCTCTTTGGACAGGTCTCGCCCAGCACGGGTTCTCCTCACAGGTTGTCTCAAGCTCACTGTGTAGCAGCAATGACTTTGAGCTTCTGGTTCTCTGGACTCTACCTCCTGAGCTCTGAGATTATGGGAAAACACCACGTGCCTGATTTTTATGAGGTGCTAGGGATTGAACCCTGGACTTTGTCCAAGCCAGGAGAGCACTAGGATTGAACCTGGGACTTTCTACAGGCCAGAAGAGTACTCTACCCACTCAGCTATATCACCAGGTCTATATGCATTTTAATTGACTCTTATTTGCTAATCCAGTTCTGTAACTAAACTATATGTACAAATTTTCTAAATATTAATCTTATTAAAATTGGCATCTTAATAATTTGGGTTTCTTGTTCTCGTGAATTACTCTATGATGGGAAAGAAAATCATTGTTAGATTCTAAAGAGTTTGCTTGTTTTTGCTTAAGGCAGTGTCTCCCTATATTAATAACCTGGCAGCCTGGAATTTACTGTAGAACAAATGGGCCTAAACTTACAGAGATCTTCCTGCCTCTACCTCCCAAGGGTTAGGAACTATAAGCATGTGCACCATATCTTAGTAAATTTAACAACATCTCTTTCCCCTTTGTGATCCACTCATCAAAGATGCTGGGAACTAAACTCGGGTCCTCTGTAAGAGCAATAAATGTTCTTAATCATTTCCCAACCACCAAAACTCAATCCCGTTTTAAGACAGGATCTCACTTTGTAGCCTGACTGGGTAAAGCTCACTGTGTAGTTCCAGGCTGGCCTTGAACTCACAGAGATCTACCTGCCTCTGGGTCCACAGTGCTGTGACTAAGGAAGGTATGCAACCACTCTGGCCTTATTGACAGTTTTAATCACAACTGTTTATTGTCCCTTCATAGAAAAGTTAGGCTGAACATATACATGTCTGTACGTATTTTAGCTAATTCATTGAGATGAGGGGCTCACAATATTAATCAGATGGTCTCAGATCTGTGGGCTCAGGTTGGTCTTCAGCCTCTGCCTCCTAAGTAGGCCATCAGCACAAGATACTACACGCCCCCCCTTGTATTTATGCCCCTCCCTACACTCACCTGGCGTTCGTATTCCTTGAAGGCTTATGTAAAGTAAAGAAAAAGACAAAACAAAAATCCCCAGTGGAACTCAATGTGCCGTGCATAAAACAGTAAGAAAGTTCTAGAAGATGAAACACCTTTACATTTTTCTCCAAGACAAAATCCTAGCAGCCACACAAGCAGATGTGCTAAGAACATCCTAAGTGCTGTGTCACATTGTGGTCCTAGCAACTGCCCGAGCTGCTTCACAAGAAATACAGGGTGGACATTTGTTGTTTTCCTGCTTGGAGAATTTCCGATTAGTGATAAGCCACACTGAGCTCTCAGCTCTATTGTCACCGGTGAGATAAGGATCCTTTCCAGCCCCGGGCGGGAGACTGAAGCTCAAACCAATCAATACATCAAACTTTCAGACCACAATTAGTTCAAATGGGCTCATGACCTAAACGGGTCCAATCGAAGTAAATTTCATGGTTTTTAATGAGACTGTTGGAACAAATACTGCCATACTTTCCTGTTGGACATGAGCCAGGGAAGACTGTGACCCTCGGAGCCCCGGGTAGCCATTCCTAACCATGTGAGCTATGCAAGGGTAAGGATAAGATCAGTGGAGATCAAGAAGTAATGACTATCCGTGGAGAGAGAGAGAACATTTATAGCAAGGGATAACATCCTTTGAGTCTGACTATTTTCTGTTTATAGCTCTCAAGTCTTTTCCTAATCGTTAAACGATTGAGCAAAACTTAAAGACAATCCAAAAAGACTAACAAAGCAAATAACACTTTGGCTCCTCCCATTCAAAGCGGACAAAGTTAAAATTTCAGAAGTTAGAATTTCAATAGGTAAGGTTAATGGAATGAAGACATCCTTGCGGCTGAAGAGCAGAATACCGCATCAGACCTAGCATCAGTAGCTGCCGACAGAAATAACCACGCCAGAAGGAATGATGTCTTCAGGAAAAGCCCAGTGACAAAAATATTTCCTCAACACATGCAGACTAATAGGCAGATTTGAACTCCAAACAGCATAAGAGATATCAAAAACCCAGTCTAGAGCAGGTTTGATTCGTCACATTTGCACAAGGAATCCCATTGTCCGTGGAAAATCTTCAAGACTGAAAGTGGAAGCAAAAACCTTGAGAGGTGGTGCCCTGGGAAGCAGTCCAGCACGAGATGTGCTTCTCATCCCCGACAGAAAGAGACGGGCAGTGTCTTTTTAAAATCATTTCAGGGCTGCACGGTTTCATTTGATCAGAAAACTGCTTTTACCTTGTGTCTTTCATATGACCTCCTACCGAAACCAAAGAACCCTATTCCTACCCCCACCTGGAGAAATCTGAGTGAGTTGAAGTCTGGTGTGCACACATAGCCACCAAGCCAGAGACAGTTCCCGTGTTTTAGTCGAAATGGTCCAAATATGATTTATTTCTTCATAGCAGGTTGGGGCTGTTAACACAATGCCTGTCTGTGCCAAACTGACAGTCATGTGACAAACTGCTTTAGAATTTTTCCAAGGGGCTATGGAGAAGTTCAGTGGATAAAGGGTTTCCCTTCATAACCATGCAACTAGAGTTGGGATCCTTAGAAACACAAAAGCCCAGCAGGCATAACTGATGTCTACAATCTCAGCACTTGGAAGGCAGAGGCAGGAGATCTCCAGGGCAAGCTGGCCAGCTAGACTAGCTGGGCAAACAAGATCTGGGTTTAGCGAGACACCCCGCCTCAGTCAAGAGAGAACGAGAGAGGAAGATGTTTGATGTCGACTTTGGGCCTTTACAGGCATGTACACACACTTGCTTGAGCGCACACAGGCAAACACACATTTCACACACAAACACACCACACATATATACACAAAATTTGTTCAAATAATATACTTTTAGTTTACAGCTTGCTAACTCTTCATAGCCCATGCAATGGCATGCAACGTCTCTTGTGGTATAAGACAATGCCTCCAGCAACAAGACACCAAAGCATGTTGCCTCTCAGAGTCCCCTTACCCATAAATCCTCACCTTGGTGCCAAGAAGCATTGCCTAGGTACGGAAGCCTCTGATGTTCCCTTCTCCTCTCTGAGTTCCACGGCCTTATTCCTCTCTTGGGCAGTGGCCTCATGTTTCTGCTTCTGAAAAATCTCTAGCATAAATCCTCTCTCACGCATCTCTGCCCACGTGCTTTCAAGAAAGCAGATTCTTCCTCACCGCTTCTCATACTCTGCTGTCTTTCTGCTTAGCTTCAAAATATCTATGAACTTCCCAGAGCCAGCAGAGTCCAGACTTTCTCAATACAATTTCTTCACATACTGGGCCAAAGAACATGTTCTTGCGCTCATTACAGAAGTTCTCGTGTAGTAAGATTAATAACGTCTCTCACTCATACAAAGTCTGAATGCACCCCCGGGGGAGTCAAGGGAATGGTGCTCAAAGTTTTGATGGAATGGCTGAAAAAAATGTGGCTTTCATGTTCATCCACAGAGGCCTTGGCAGCATCCACCTGGCCGATTTGCCTACTGTCTTAGTAGGAGACGGAGACCAAACCTTCCCACTCCAGGGCAGTCAGAGCTCATATTTTCCTTCAGGCAGATGCACAGCAAAGTAGAAGGCAAAGAGAGTTGTTCTGCTCAAGGGCTCCTGTCTGAGAAGTCACGAAGTATTTCGGGGATACAGGCTAGTGTTTTCAGGATGGATGGCTCCACACGGAAGGAAGCAGCTGGACTAACGTGTTCTCTCTGAACAATCAAATTCTCCTCTGCCATTGCAGCTTGCACAGAGTGGAAATATTTCTGCAGGTAATCTTAGATCTAAGACAATCTGATTTTACTCAGAAGTCACCGAATCTTTGTAATTATCCACTGAAAAAAAGACTACCATGTTATTACCACTTCTGATAAAGTGTACATTCAAATACGCGAGCTGTATCAATGAATGTGACCTAGTCTATTTCTGTTAGGTGGTAACATTCAAACCTAAAACCATGCCTAACCAAAGGACACGCGGGGGACTAATAAGCCCTATGCTGCTATGAAAATTTCACCGTGTCGTCTAACCTAGGAAGTGAAAGCCCAGTGTAGGATCTGTTTAGCAGCTCCTCTAAGTGAGTGAGTGCTACCTCTGCCTTCTCAAAATGAGCAATTCTCTTCTTGGTTCTATGAAAGAAGAACTAACTACCCTTGTGGTAGTGACAGCTGGAAATACGGCAACGAAGGGAAGCGAAGGCCGTTTCTAGGCATCCCGTGTTGAGTTGTGCATGCCAATCAAGATGAGCATCGGGTGACAACCTTGATGGCAGATTCTAGCCACCGAAGATACGGCCAACATGCTTCTTCATAGTGGGAAAGAACTGTAATCTGTTTAAGTGTTTTGGTGTCAGAAATCTAACCCAGGGCCTCATCCGTACTCGGTAGGCTCCTTACCACTGAGCCACGTGCCAAACCCAGGACACTCTAAATATTAATGAGCCTAAACTGAAGCCTACACAGGAGACTTGAGTTAGAGGAAATGAGAGGGCAAAAGTTCTGAGGGCCTGAGGCCAAGGGGTTTCTATAAGGGTACTGTGGCTTTAACGGTAAGCCCTCAAACCTTGATCATGTTGTGACACTGTTGTGACATTCAGGAAGAGTTACACCAGACAATTTAGATTTCACTGTGACATATGCTGTATAAATTCTTTACTGTTTAGCTTATCTTGCACTAAACAGCAGAAGAATACTTAGTAAGTGCAAGTAGGTCAACATCACTTTAATTTGCATTATCAGTTCAGAGGAACATTTTACACTATATGTGCTGTGATAAAACACCGTGTCATTTCTGTCACCCAGTGCAGAGTATTTTTAGCTCTTTGCACATTATGTGTAGAGATATTTGGTATTGCCTTTAATGTAACTTGCCATCTGTGTTCTAGTTTCTAAGCACTGGCAGAAGTAAGCTAAAGCACTGGCCAAACTTCAAGGGTTAAGATTTTTGCTAACAAATATGGACTATTTGATATGAAAACCATCATTGTTTGATATGTCAAATAAAACATTTGTCAATCAAAAGTCCTTAAGCACTGGGCTATGTGACATTTACTCTTTTATAAACCAACAGAGTCCCTGGTGGCATGCCTTTTTTCCTCTCATTTAAATAGTGGTAGGAGAACAAATCATACTTCAGGGCAAGTTGATAACTGCCAGTCACGATTCCTGCCTTGTTTACTATAATGAGCAGGGTAATAAATGCATCTGACCATTTCGGCTGGCATTTGCATAGATGAATGATTTGTCCAGTCAGTCGCTCTCCAGTGATTTGGGTCTTTTTGTCAGCACAAAGAGCACTCAGTCTCTCTGGAATTTACAGCAGCCAAGCTCTCATTAGCAAACATCCTTTACCATGAATGATTCAAATAATTACCACTGAAATAATAAACTGTTTCACAAAAACATTTTATTTGATGGCTCCAAACATCAACTTTTCTGAATTGTTGACATTCAAATAAGCCAGAGGGCTTCATTGTTAAGGGACAATGCTGCTCTTGTTAAAGGGTGCCCATTGTTTTACCTCCAATAGACCTTTAAACTTGGCTGGCTCTCAAATGTATCCCTCAAACTGCCAGCCAGCATTCTGGGTAATCAGGAGGCATGTACCAGATGGAGCAGTTAAAACTTTACATATTCAAACTGCAGGAAATATTCTTTAGATTTTCTTTTTGAGGTTGCAAATCTAGAACTCTAAATTAATTCGCAGCTGCTACTTTGTATCTTTTTTGCACCTATTGGAGCCAAATAATATTAAATGTCCTCACTTATACTGAGCTATTCAAGTGTGAGTTCTTTGCTGTAATGGGAGTCTATGTGTATAATTAAGTGTTATTTGATATAGTTTTAGAGTTCAAATAAATGAGCAAGCAACAATTATACCTTATTATGATCTTCTCTAGTGCATAGCCATAGGGTTGCTCTCAGTGCGTTACCAAATTCCTAGCGCCAGGCAGGCAGCAGTTCCTGTTGTCAACTTTTTCACCCTCTGCGCCATGCATAATTTAGAGAGTTTTATTAATTTTGAAATGGCTTAATGTATGCGCATGTTCTAAAGATCTAGGTAGACTGTATGACTAAGTTTAGCCTTCACAGAGCAATTGTTTATGCATGTAAATGTCTGAAAAATATTTTCCCCCTCAAATCGTAAAAAAGCCCATGGTTTCATTTAAATAGATTAACTCACACATGGCACCGCCTTCCCTACCTGCAAGGAAAGACGCAGGGCTGGAGTGAGTGAAATGTATTTCTGTGCTTTGCAAATTTCCTCATTACTCTGCTTTCACTTTCAAATTTAGACACATTATATATAGCAAGAATGGAGAACCGTCGAGAGCACTGAAATACCTTGATGTTCATACCAGACCACAACACAATGCAGGAGACTCGTGATCCTTGCTAAGTAAGACTCTGAAATGTTAACTTGGTGGTTAACTTCCGCCTGTTATCAGTATGAACTAGATGACAGAGACCCCACGCCCCTTCTCCCGTACACATGAAGGCCATCAAAATTAGTCCTCGAGATGTGCCCGATACAGGCAGACACTTAAAATGGCACGGCAGTTTCTTACGCTTCCATTTCTATCTCACAAAGATAGATGCAAATTAGGAACATAATTTGTCATACTTAAAATAATTTGCTTTATTGGGACATTGTGACCGAAATCTTCAGTTTCTCCTTTTCTACCCACTCAGCTCTGACTGTGAGCGCTGTGGCTTTTCTGCTTCCTCTTCCCGGCGCTGCTTGCTCTGGTTGGTAATCATGGTCAAGACTGCAGAGCCCATTTTTCATTTTGTTATTTGGCTTGTCAAATCAAAGGTCAAGAGATGATGAAGAAACCCCAAAATAGCCCAGGATTGGCAGATTTCCCCCAAGTTTTCTAACAGAAGTTGGTGCTTATGAAAGTGGGGGAATAAAGAAATGGCTGTAGCCATAAATCATGCAGGCGGGAGCTTTCCAAGCTTTGCAGGATTTCACTGCCGAGTGCCCAGAGGCCCAGAAAAGAAAAGCAGGCATCGTACCATTAATAGTGCCATCCTTGTGGTCTCGGGGCCGGGGGACGCACGAGGACAGCGTTCTGCTATGGGTTCATCTGTTACGACTGGTTATGTTGACAAAGACTAAGAGCAGCCTTAACTGTTTAGTTATTATCCCTTTCTGGACACGGCTCGCCACACTGGAGAAGTAGAATGGTAGTTAGTGCCAGAAGCGACATCCAGATCTCAGTAAGCTGTGGAACTGGGCCTTGAATCCAGATCTCTTGACAGCTTGGGTAGAGGTCATTCTCTTTGTTAGCTGCTGCAATGTGTCCTAAGGGCCCAGACTTCG
This sequence comes from Cricetomys ansorgei, assembly GCA_026225945.1. Classification (NCBI taxonomy): domain Eukaryota; kingdom Metazoa; phylum Chordata; class Mammalia; order Rodentia; family Nesomyidae; genus Cricetomys; species Cricetomys ansorgei. The sequence goes on along the minus strand of JAMJFZ010000239.1, from coordinate 39,599,697 downwards.
TTGGCAAGCACCAAGTCTGCGCAGAGACACGCCTTATCCAAGTAGGAGCAGTGCACTAAAAAATGACACAGTGTCATCAAGGCACAAGAAGCTCTTGTCCAACAGGTTTTCAGTGGTGATGTCACTTTAAGTACGTGGACAAGAACCACACATGGTACTGTTATTGTTTCTTCCCCAGAGGCTCAAAAGAGTACTGTATGCTGAAAAGCAGGGTTTTTGTTTGTTTGCTTCTTCGTTTAATAAATGTTCCAGGGGCTGCCACAATTGCATGGCAGAGATCTTAAGCCAGGATTTTCAACGTGGGCAAATGTGCTTTTTACTGTCCTTCGGAGGGGAAAAAGGGAGCTTCTTAGTCCCTTTTGAAACAGTGCAATCTCTTAAGTTGTCTTAAATGCTGGTGTATTTGACATTTGTATTTTTTCAGTGCTCTAGTAATAACAAATTCCACTTAGCTCTGTCCTAGCTCAATTGCGTACCTGCCTCCTAAGTGCATCTGTGGAATGCCAGGATTTCAGAATGCGTCTGTTTGTCTAAAAAGAAGGATGTTAAAGAGATGACCAGTGAACTCAAACGCATATGTAAAAATGCCATGAACAAAAGCCCTATGTGCACTTAACATACACTGAAGAAAGACTGCTAACGTTGAGAAACACAGTAACTTTATAAACTAGAAATGTTTACTTCACAGGACTGGAGGTTTAAGGACACAGCACGGATATCGTCAGGACCTTTAGTCAAGGCTTTGGTGGATGACATCACGATGGCAAGAACACATAGAGGGCAGGGCCATCACGTGGCAAGGCAGAAAGCCGGAGAGAGACTGGCGCCCCTCAAGCCTAGTTTATCCCTTCTAATGGCAGGACCCCAGTGATCTACCTCTCAGTAGCCCTCACTAAAGTGATGAATACACACAGCAAACAGTCCTGGAGAAGCGGTCATCTCACCGCCACCAACACCCTGATGTGGGGCTTCCGCCTCCACAACAATGAGAAGATGAATTTCTGCTGCTGGTCCCACCCCGCCTGTGGCATTTTGTTATGGCAGTCAAACAAAAGCTCCCTGAGCTTGTAGCTTTCCCTCACCTAGCAGGACCTTCCCTGGGCCTTCTGTCTGACTCTGCTTCCTTCCCCACTGCCTCTGAAACCGGCTATCTCCTTGTGACTATTTCTCAGCGTAGGCTGCCCCTCCTCCAGAAATACTACTTTCTTCTGTGTCTTCCTGAGCCTGCAGGGTTAACTCCCATTCCATGGCATTAAGCAGAAAATCTGGGTTCCGCAGGCTTGCAACCAGCAGCCCAGGTTGGGTATTTGGCGCTGCTTTGCTCAATAGTAACTGGGAAGTGCAGTATCTTAAAACACTGTAAGGTACTGCCATCGTGGGTTTGCTCCTCCTCAGAGAAAGAATGCTCCAAACACGCTTGTCCTAGACTAGCTTTGATGAATTTTCTTTCTTAAAGTTGATTAGAGGGAGAAAAAAAAAAATGAACTAAAGAGTTAAAGTTAGGATGGACAAAAAATGTTAAACCAAAGAGTCAACATAATGTAAAACATATGTAAGCACTCTCAACGGTAAATTTGGTGAACTGCTTTTAGACTACACAAATTTGTCACCAACCTTTAAAGTCATGTAAGTGGTTATTATAAAAGCAGGTCTGTTAAAGCTGTGAACCAGAGCCTTCAGATTTGCAAAATTCCAGTCCATGTTGACTAGATCTGTTAGAGACCTGTACAGGAACATATGATGTTTCTTTTGTAAACTTTTTTTTCCTACTGTTATACACTCAGAGGACGCTTTTGTGACTCCAGATGTGTGTGTGGCCTTTCTCACACCAAGAGACTCTCTAGCAGAGTTCTCATCAGGCACCATCGATTCAATCCCAGCTAGCTCCAGAGATAAGGTCAGATGGGTTGAGGGCTCCATTGAGTATGCCTGCTTCACTTTCAGTGTCAATCCTGAAGTCTAGAAACCAGCTGTCCAAAGCCCTCCGTTGGTCCCATTATTTGTGCTGTCAGAAGTCAGGAACGCACTCCATTGGGTTTGCTGGTTTATTATAAAAGGTCCAGAGACATATCGCAGGAAGACACAGACAAGGTGAGGTATGGCTGGGGCAAGCTCCCATGGCCTCTTTGTGAAAACCACAATATTTCCACATGTTCACCATGGAAGCTCACCAAATCTTGTGTTTTTTGTTTTTGTTTTCAGGGCCTGACCTCACATCTACACCCTCCTCTCCCTCAACTCCTTCTTGCCAGAGGATGGTGGATAGGGCTCAAATTTCCAAATCTATAATTCTCTCGTCTCTTGGATTTCTGGCAATGATAGACTAGCAGCAAAAACATGTTTTCATGTATGTGTACACGTGCATGAGGGTATGTGTGCGTATGTTTCTATACGTGCATGTGACCAGAAGTTGACCTTAAGTTTTTTGAGACAAGGGTCTCTCACAGGTCTTGAGATTGTAAGGTCAGCTAGGCTTCCTGGCCATTGAGCTTCGAGGATCTGAGTCACTCTGCCCACTCAGTGTTGGGGTCACAAACAGGAGCGTTCATGTCCGGATTTTATGCAGGTGCTAAGATCCAAACTCAAGTCCCTATTCTCGAGAGACAGGTGCTTCCCTCACTTTCTTTCTGACGCACAATCGTTCCTCTTTCTAGGTCCCTATATTTTGTTTTACATTATGCCAACACTTTGATTGCGATCCTTTTTGCTTTTCTCAGTCTATTTAGGGACCCTGCCTTAAATAATCTCATTTGCATAAAGTCAGGGTTATCAAAGATGATTTTTATGAATAATAAAGAATAGTCCTATCACTCAGGAAACTGTAGAGAACTGAGGCACCTCATGATTAAAAGCTAGGGACAGAGCCCAAATATATTTCGCATTATACCACACATATACACATGCGTGAGCATGCACACGTATGCTCACATGTATTTGAGGGACAAGCTAGCTATAAGACCCCCAGAAAGAGATCTCTTTCATTAACATTTCACCTTGTAATATGTGTTTTTCTCTTTGGCTTCTATTGGATGCTTTGAGGTTGACTTTCACATCCAGTGTGACGTAGAAGATGTCTCGTTGTGCTAAACTTAGCTAGAGAAGATATCGTCCTAATGAAGCCATCTCCCTACACTGAAGTCCCCTGGTGTGAGGACCATCTCAAGTGCTCCTCAGTGCCTACTGATGCAGGTGGTAGCCAACAAATGCTGCTGGAGTGGAATGGACTCTGGGAGGGAGATGGCTAAGGCCAGTGGAGGAGAAAGAAGGAAACTGGCCCTTACTCCGCACAAGCCTCCACTGTGCTCCAAACCCTCCAAGCTCCCGCACGAACACCCTGCAGGGATTGGACTTCTATTACTTGACCATCTTTACCTCTACCTTTCATTTCAGAAGATATCATTTTGAACCCAACTTTTCAGAGTTAGGATGACAAATTTGGCCTTTCCTCCATTTACTGGAAAAATATATAACCACAACCCTATGACTGTTTGACTGCAAATAATTATCATGAAATAATTATAAAAGCTTTCTCTGGGTATTGCAATAATTACTTCTCCCCCCCCCACACACCCTTAAACTTATTCATTCGGCTTTAATCATCATAGGAGACTTATTTATGCAGGGAAATAGCAAGTTATTCACTCAGCTCATTTTATTCACCATTGTCTTCTGATTTCTTCACACTACTTAATTTAGCACGTCAAGGTGAAACGATTAGTTTATCTCACCTTGACGGGCTGTAGTCCACAGGCAAAACATGTTCGTGACATTCTCCTGGATACTTCCTGCCTAGTAAGAGCTATCTCCTGAATTATCATTGGTTGGTATTTCCAAGTCAGAATAAGTATGTGACCAGCAGGTAAATTGGATTGATAATGAATCAGAACAAATGAGGGCATCAAAAAAATGTCATCTTTCAGGACCACTGTGCGTGATAAGGAGTTGTTTCTGATCAACAATCTGCTTTTACTCTCCATGATGATAAGAAAAACCCAATTAGCACCCACTGTTTAAAAAGACGCAACGTTTTATTTATCTAAGATTCCACTGCTAAAAACCTTGCCAGATTTACAATTCTAAAGACAACAGCTTTTTGTAAATGTGTTTTATTTGCAGTTATAATATCTATAGTTAAATCAGTTCATTAAAAATAGAGTTGTGTAAACTATCTCCCAAACTGCCATATTTGAGTGTTTAAAGCAAAAATTATTCAAATTATATTCTTACACTGCATGGAAGGACTGTGAAGTACATAAAATAATGCCTTTAAAGAGGAAACTCTTAATTAAGATAGAGGGTAAGAGTGTGTGTGTGTGTGTGTGTGTGTGTGTTTAATATTACACAACTAGTTAGTCAACCAGGGATTAAACACACATAATACCCAAGCATACAGCCATGATGGCACTTGCTACACTTAGCTTCTGGAGCAGCCTTACCTGCCTGGTCTCAGGGCTAATGAGCAACAGCTAATAGTCAATGGAAGAAGTCACACCCTCAAGGCCCAGAAGCAACAGTGCAACACAGTCTAGCTGAGAAACCTTCTGTCTGGGTGCAAATAGCCTACAGAGTTTGTCGTTCGTACTATAGTATTTCTTACAGCCTCACCCAGCGTAGCCTAGTCACAAGAGGACTATCAGCAAATTTTATTCTAAGAAGAGCTTAGGATATCCTAGAGTTTGCATGAGGCTGAGCTGCCCAAATGTCCTGTAAGAGCAGGCATACAGGCAGGGAGAATATACTGGCTAGAGATCCTGCCTGCTAATTATGGGACTGGGGTCTGTCTCTTAATCACTCACCACCTTCATGTCCTCATTGTTAAAATAGGAATACTAATAGCCACCCTGCCTGCATAGTTGTCATGAAGATCAAATGAATTAATAAATGGAAGAAGGCTTTGTTAAAGTTAAAAGTCTCCCTCAAGCATTAGGTATTCCTGTTTGGCTTTTATATTCTTTGGAAATCCCATTTATAATAAGGTTCTCCTGGAAAGTCATCATTTCTTGAAACCTATGAAAGCTTTGTCTTTGTATTATCTCAAATGGGTTCCTTTGGAAGTTCAGCAAGTTTCTCTGTTTCCTGCTGTGTTGTGCATACATTGCTCAAAGTGATTCCGGGGTCTGGCTGGCATCGGGCAGACTCTGCTCTGCACATGGTCTGATCAGTGAGGACTGGTTCCTAGGGAATGAGGTTACAAAGATGGTCATACTCTCTGTCTTCAAGAGATTGATCCAGATCCCCCAAGGATACTGAAATCTGGGGATGCTTAAATCCTTAATACAAAAAAACACCAAGACATTCACATATAACCTACACATACCTTCCTGTGTACTTTAAATTATTTATAATACCTAATTCGATGTAAATGCTATATGAATACTTATTATATTGTATTGTTTGGGGAATTATGGCAAAAAAAAGTCTATCCATGTTCAGTACAGATACAATTTTTTAAAAGATTTATTTTACTTTGACAGTATTTCTCTCTATTCGTACCCACGTACAGGTAAGTGCACATGAGGGCAGGTGGTCTCAGAGGCCAGTGGTGCTGGAGCCTCCTGGAGTTAGAGTTAAAGGCAACTGTGAGTCACCCTACTTCAGTGCTGGGAACTTAGCTCAGGTCTTCTGCCAGAGCAGTATGCACCGGGAACTGCCAAGCCATCTCTCCAGCTCCGGATGCATTTTTTTCCTGAGTACTTGTAACATGTAGCTGATTAATTCTATGGACGGGGAACCTACAGATGTGAAAACAGTAGCTTTGCATAAATGAATTAGAGTGTCTTTCTAATGCAAAGGTAACATACATGCTTAATTTTTAAAAATTTAAAAGAAGAATGTATAAAGAAAGAAAAAAGTCAGCTCCCCACAGTCCGATCCTACAAATCCTCAGTCTCGTTTTTCAGGTATATTCGTTGCTTGTTGAATATTGTATAAAATGCTGAATGCTCATGGCCCCAAATACTCAAACGTTGAAGACCTAACATCCAACATGCATAGATTTTCAGAGAGAGCCTTTTTTGGGGTAATTACCATTGAGTGAATCTCAAATGTGGGATTAATCCGGTAGTATTATGTTGTATTTATGAGAGAAGACACAGACGCTTCTCCTACCTTCCCACCTAGGGAAGACGGATACCGTGGGAGAGCCGCTCTCTGTGAGCCAAGAAGTCCTTTACCAAGAGACAAACCAACAGGCACCTTGATCTTGGACTTCTCAGGAATGAGAACTGTCAGAAGTAAATGTCTGTTGCTTAAGCTGCATAAAGCCACACAAACTGATATATTTTTTATGACATCCTGTAAATATGTGACACTTATATTTGCTACTTCTACATCAATCGCTTGAGGCTTTTTGCTTAAGAGTGCAGTGTTGTGAATCTTTCTCAGTGCATTTACTATTCCACAACTTGATTTTAATGGCCGTAAAATATGGAGATGATCTAACGTTTTTCTATTAAAAGTTCTCTGTACATATCAGTCATACCTGGCATTATGTTACAGACACTTTTAGACAAGCATATATTACACAATGACTATATTCTCCACCTTGCCCTCCTTTCCTCTCTTCTACACCAGCCCTCTTTGTTCCCATAGCATTTTGCTTTTATTGTCTGATCACATATATACACATAATAATATATATGATTGTATATGTATTATATGTATATATATATATGCTCACACACAGGCATATATATATGTGTAGTGTAGGTTCTATGAAGGCCACAAAAGGTCTTTGGATCCCTTGGATCTAGAGTGGCTATGAGTTGCTCAACCTGGATACTGGTAACCCAACTTGGGCCCTCAGCAATAACAGTATAGTCTTTACCACTGAAGTATCTCTCCAAATTCCGTATTTGTTTCCCAAATAATGTGATTCTAAGGGGAAATGGAATCTGAATATGTTTTAATTTGCTTATCTCTGATAGTTTTTGAAGTTGATCAATTTTCATATATTTATTTGCATTCGTGCTTTGTCTTTTGAAAACTATTTGTTAATTTCCCTAATCCATGTGTATTGGTTTATATGTAGATTAGGCCAACCTTGAACTCCCAAATGTCCACCAGCCTCTGCTTCCCAAGTGCTAGGATTAAAGGCATTCAAAACTATAGCCAGAAAAATTGTTGCTTTTTTCTGAATGATATTAATCCTCTGTCAGGTATATAGTTAGTAAAGATTGTCTCTCCTACTATGGGCTGTTTTATTACTCAATCAACTATTTTGTTTACTGAATTGAAGTGGTTTTTTTTTTTGTTATTGTTTTGTTTGGTTTTTGTTTTGTTTTGTTTTTTGAGACAGGGTTTCTCTGTTGTAACCCTGGCTGTCCTGGAAGCCACTCTGTAGACCAGGTTGGCCTCAAACTCACAGAGATTCACCTGCCTCTGCTTCCCAAGTGCTGGGATTAAAAGCATGTTCCACCACCTCCCAACTTTTTTTTTTTTAGAAGTTTTTAATTCTCCTTTTCTCTATCTGTCTCTGTCTCTCTCTGTGTGTGTATGTCTAGTGAATATATATGAGAGAGTAGTGGGTTTGCCTGTGTGCTTGCATACCAAGGTCAGAGCAGTTCAGTTGCCTGGAGACAGGTTCTCTTACTGGCTTGCACTTTTGGCTAGGTTGGCTGGTCAATGAACTCTCTGTCTGTCTTTGTCTACTAATGCTGGGGTTAGAGGTACAAGTAACTACAATTGATGTGTGTGTATGTGTTTGTGTGTGTATATGTGTATGCTAAGAATTCAAACTCAGGTCCTATTTTGAAGAGTATATGGTCTTATACACTTAGTCATCTCCCTAGCTGAGAAGCTTCTTAATTTCATGAAGTCCCATTTGTCAGTTATTGTCATTATTTCTTGAGCAACTGGAGTCCTATTCAGAAAATCCTTTCCCAGACCTATATATTAAACTGTTTTCCTGACATGTCCCTCTAACATCCGTGAACATGTCTTAGTATTCATGGGTATGTGCACAACACATACACACAATGACTTTAAGTTACCCAATTCAGAATGAAATGCAATAGTGGTACACACCTTTAATCTCAACTCTCAGGATATAAAAGGAAGCAATCAGTTCAGAACTAGATCACAGTTCTCAGTGTACAGTCCTCAGTTCAGAGTTCATAGTCAGTTTAGAGTTAAGAGAGAAACAGTAGAGATTGAGAGAATTGAGAAGGAGATTGAGTCATGCATGCTAGTCAAATGAGAAACAGAAAGTCAGAGGTATAGTGAAGTACAGGGTGAGTACACACTTTTAATCCCAAGTCTGAGAGTGAATCATAGTGAAGAGCAGGCAAAGTGAGGAATCAGAGGAAGAGTTTGCAGAGAGAGTCAGAGGACACACTCAACTCTCACAATATAAGAGCAGGCTCTCAGCTCAGAGAGTCTGGAAGTCAGTTGGAAAATCAGTCAGGTAAGACACAGAGGCAGTTAATTCATCAGCAGTCAGTGTCAGAATGAGTGAGTTTGGGAGAAAGAGTCAGCTAACAACAAATGTCAGTTTGAAGCTGAACAGAGCAGTTCAGTCAGAGAAGTTGCTAGAATCAACCAGAGTCAGAAGAGTTCAGTCAGAAACAGCCAGCAGGCTCAGAAGGTAAATTTGAGCCAGCAGCTTGGAGAAGAGTTTGAGCCAATTAGAAGAATCAGTTGAGTTTAGTACAGCTGAGTTCAGAAGGAGCTAGTCAGAGTGAGTCAGTAACCAGTAAGTCTTGGAGGCTGAAATGTTCTAGGTTTAAGTTCACAGATTATGTTGTACAGAGGCTGAAGCTTTCAAGGTCTGGGCTTAAGATTAAATTGTATGGAGGCTGAAAGCCTCTAGGACTGGTGGTTGAATTAACATAGAATAAACTGCCCTTTACACCTGTATCTACAGAGTTAACTTTTATATGGGGTGAGAGATAAGAATCTAGTTTCATTCTTCTACATGTGACTCTCCAGTGTTACAGCAGCATTTGCAAAAAAGGCAGTGCGTGTGTGTGTTTGTGTGTATGTGTGTGTGTGTATTTTGCAACCTTGAAAAAACTCATGCCTGTAGCTGTGTGGGTTTATATTTTTATCTTCTTTTCTCTTCCATTTATCTGTAGGTCTATTTTCAAGACATGCTGTTTTTATTACCATAGCTCTGTAGTATAATTTGAAATCAGGGAAGATGATAATTACATTTTGTGTGTGTGTTCAGGATTGCTTTATCTATCTGAAGTGTCCTATGCTTCTATATAAATTTCAAGATTTTTCTTCTATTTATAGGAAGGCTGCCAATAAACCTCTTAGTGGAATTACATTGGACCCACAGACTGTATTTGGCAGTCTAGCTTTTTTGGTAATACTAATTTTTCCAATATCTAAGCATTGGAAGTCTTTTCATCTTCTAGAATCTTTTTCCAATTTCTTTCTTTGGTATTTTAAAGTTCTCACTGTGAAGGTCACTCACTTCTTTGGTTCCGCTTATACTAAGATTTTTTTTGAAAGCAACTGTGAAGACTGTTGTTTCTCTGATTTCTTTCTTTCTCAACGTATTTACGACTGGCATATACAAAAGCTACTGATTTTATATCTAAATTTTGGATTTTGAAAGTTTGATGAAAATGTTTGCCAAATCTGAGAGTCTTATGGTGAAGTCTTTAGAGGGATATAACCTAAAGCTTTCAGTCTATTGTCAAATATTTTTATTATGACATTAAAATTTTTAATGTTTATCATTTAAATTAATATTTTAATGAAGACCTTTTTATATAATATAATCTGATCATGGATTCCCCTCCCATAATTCCTCTCAGATTCTTCCCACCTCCCTGCCCACACAACTCCATGCCCTCTCTTCTTCTCTTTCTTTAGAAAGCAAAAGAACACCAAAACAAAACAAACAAGCCAGAAAAAAAAGTAAAAGCACGAGAAATATATACTCATACACAAAAAGACAGGAAACCATAAAATACAGGCAAAAGACTGGCAAGATACACACATACTGCAGAACAACTGGCCTGAGGTCTACCCTTAAGTGTGGCTAATATGCTAATAGGCTAATGAGACTCCACTGAAGAAAACCATTTTTCCCTTGTAAGCAGATGTCAATTGCAGATCGATTCTTGATGAGCTGTGGGAGCCCAAGTCAATAACCCCTACTCAGCACTGGGACTCGGGTGGCTTGAACTTGTGAAGGTCCTGTCCATGTTGCTGTAATCTCTGTGAATTCATGTGTGCAACAGCCCTGTCGTGTCTGGCAGACCCTGTTACACTGTTTTCTTGTAGTTATGCATCCTATTTGGCTCCTACAATCTTTCTGCCTCTTCTTCTCTATAGCTCCCTGAGCTCTGAGGGGAGAGGTTTGATGAAAGTGTGCATCCTAATTAGGACAGACTGTTCCAAAATCACTCTCTACACATCGTCTATTTGTGAGTCTCTGTGTTTGTTCCAATAATGCTCTGAGTGAGGCACTGATCTATAGATATAGCATAATGTAGTTAGGACTCATTTTATCGCTATGTTCTTTTAGCAGAAAAATGGTATTTGGTTGTTCTGCCCCGCCATCCCACCCCAGAGTCCCACACCAACCCAGTCTCAGGGTCTTGGGCACCCAAGCAGCATCAGGCATAGGTTCCAGCTCATGGAGCGGGCCTTAAATCCAATCAGAGAGTGGTTGGTTACTCCCACGACATTCGCCACTATTGCGCCAGCATATCTTACTGTTTCTATTTCACTAAGACTTATGGATCTCTTTAAATTTCCTATCTGATCTAGGTTTAACCTCCTTAGGTCAGATATATCAAGAAATATGCAGATTCCTTTTTACGCTTTCCAGTTTGGTGCGGTACAGATTTTTAAAGTCTGCCCTCACGATTTTCTGGATCTCCTCCGTGTCCGTTGGTATACACCCTTTCATCTCTAATTTTGTTAATTTGGGTTGTCTCTCTATATTTTAGTTAGTTTAGCTAAAGGCTTGTCAGTCTTATTGATTTGCTAAAAGAGCCAAGTCCTCTGTTGGTTCTTTGTATTGCTTTTTATTTCTACTTTATTAATTGCAGTCTTGAGTGTTTTTCTTCTCAGCTGCTCCTTCTGGGTGTTAGGTTTTCAGGTGTATCATTGTTACTAATGCGATCTCTCCAGTGTTTGTACACACAGGCACTTAGTGCTGTGAGCTACTTCCTGTCTTATACTCTGTGGGTGATGTTTATTTTTGAAAGTTTTTGCTTGCTGTCCTACATATTTCATTCCTGATTTTATTTCAGGTTGGGTTTTATGTAATGATTCTACTTCTAGTTTCATTTCTTGAACTATGTTCATTATTTTGTTCCACTGCTTCTTTGTGTTTTCACGGACTTCATTAAGGAATTTGTTCATATCCTCTTTAAAGTTCTTGGCCATTTTCATAATCACTAATTGGAAATCCTCGCCTTGTGCTTCAGCTATTGCCTTTCTAAGGCTTACTGTCGTAGAGCCACTGGGTTCTAGTAGACGCATACTGTCATGGCTGTTCATGTTTTTGGTTTGGGGCTGGCGGCTAGGCCTCTGGAGTCATCATGACTTGTCTGGTCTTGTTGAATGAGTGTTCTTTTTCTTGGTTTCCATTGTTCTCTCTGGTTCTTAGGAAACTGTGATGACTTTGGGGTTCGCTGGAGAGAGTGCTTCTTCAGGCCAGTGGCTAGCACAGAGGAATACAGCTGGGCTAGGAAAAAAAGGCTAAGAGGGGTTGTGGGAATCCTGTCTGCACCAAGAGGTGGGGTCCCCAGGGTGTTTGAGACATGGGGGAGGAGGAGCTTACTCAAATATGCAGCAATAAAGACAAAGAATATGTCTGGAGTGACAGGAGTTAAAGGGTCAGGGCCCCCCGAGTTTGTACCGAGTGTTGGAGTCTCTAGCGGATGAAGTTGGGGGGGTGCACCTGCTGCGGGCTGCTATGGGTCTGAAAGCGAGACTGGAGAGATCACAGTGGACGAGAGAGTGACAAACTACCTTCCTGAATCTGCGGAAAGCCCCCTCTGTGCTCTTGCCACTCTTTGGTCTTGGCAAATTCATGGTTACTTTTCCCCTGCACATTACCCAGGAGGCCTTTTGATCTTTATTCTCTTTGACTAAGACTAACCTTGATCTACCCTCTACTTCTGTCCATCCCCGATGAATATATCTTTTAATAAAATTAGTGTCTGTTTTGTGGTCATTTGCGAAGAGGCAAAAACTGAAGAGATCTATCACAACACTTTAAATACAGTCAAAAAAGAGTTAAAAGAAATTTTCTTCAAAAAAAGGCCAGTACAAAAGTCCTCCTACATGGACCAAGCTTCTGGATGCCTCAAATATTTTCATGAATGAAAGCCCTTTTGGTTATTTTCATTATAGGAGAAATTCTTTTGTAGAAAATTCAAACCAACAAGGGAAGCTCAGATTGCAGTTCTAACATTTTTTAGAAGAGTTGAGCAAACACGAGCCCCAAATTGACGTATTATGAAACACAATAAATAAGGTTTCAAAGGCTGGCTGAGACCGCAAAGCCTTTTTGGAAACAGATCTCTCCTTTATGTGTCTGTCTTACTGGGAGTTCACAGACTGTGAGAGAACATGGGGGTTTGAAGGCCTCGGATCAGTCTTAACAGCCGCTACAGAAAATGGGGGCTGGGCGGTGAAAGCCACTTCTGCAGAATCGTCTATTATAAATTGTGCCTGTGGCCAGCTTGGAATTGGTGGAGCCCTTACACAGCCTGTTAAGAGACTGCCCCAATTGAGAGAGGTTAACTGCCAATGGATAAACAATTCAGCTCAAACAATTTCTGCTGAATTTCTACTTTGTTCCGTGAACAAGGATGATAGTGTTAGTGGCTGAGCATGGGCGGGGACACCGATGGCGGAGGTGGAGGTGGTGGTGGGGTGTGTGTGCACGGGGAGGGGGGGGGAGAGTGTCAAACAGAGAAAGGACCTACCCCTACACACGAGTGTGGCAAATACTGCAGTGAGGGTGGGTATACAGCCAAGGCTTATGGGAACAGAGACGCAAAAGATTCGGATTCTAAAGGACTGGCAGGAAGTATGGATCCCCACGAAACCCAGTGGCTTCAGTTTCAGGGTACAGACAATGAAATTAAGCTCAGTGCGGTGGGTCGTGAGGAAAAAGAGAGTCCCAGAAAGCAACAGAGATAGATGCAGATTAGTCAGTGGGAGAGGAATGGAGAAGAACTGGGGACCAGCTTGAGGTGTTCAGTGATTCCCAACGTCTTCCTCTTCCCTCTTCTGATATAGAGAGTGTCTGTTCCATCACGGGACTGTACAATCCACAGAGGCAGACAATTTTGTCTATTTCGTTCATTCTCCACAAGAAACACCTGGTACCAATAAACACGCAAAATATCCCCAGAAAAAAATCATTAGCTGACATACAGAACCCTGAATGGAGGTTCAAGGGGAATGTCCAAGAGGCGGGATTTGAGGAAATATATATATAGCCACGATATCAAACGCCTTAGCTTTTCAGAGTTTCCTATAGACTCTAGTTGCCTATAGACTCCAGTACAAAACTGTTAATGGTAAAATTCCAGAAGCAAACATTTTATTAGTTATAAAGTACGCGCCTCTGATTAGCATGATGAAATCGTCTACTGTTCTACTTTGTACCGTCCAGAAACATGAATCACTGCTTTGCCCAGTGTACTCACGGCGGATGTGCTAGTCACTTAACAGCCATCTCAGTTATCAGATGAGCTTCTGTAGTTCTACGGTGCTTGTCATCTGGTAGCTCATTGCCACTTTGTAGTGATTCCCTGGCAACCCACAGAACTGCTCGGTACCAGTATCCCACAGCCACCGCCACACTTGGCTAGGACCCAGAGTACACAACAGCAACCAGAGGGCAGACACCTACTTAGCAAAGATGAGAGCAGATAATACACTGTGGAGCTTTGCTTGAGAATGTCGCTAACAGGCGCCTACAATTCGATACTAGGGTTTGAGTGAGTGGAACTGTTTGGGAAGAATTAGGTGAAGTCCCTGGGGGCCGGCTTTGGGATTGGAAAGTCTGCACCGTTTCCAGTCTCTCCCTCTCCCTCTCCCTCTCCTCTTCATTTTCTTCTTCATTTACCTCTCTCTCTGCCTCATGCTTATGGACCAAGATGTAAGCTCTCAGCTACTGCTCCATCACCATGCCTGCCTGTCTGCTCCCCACCATTACCGTCATGGACCTTAGAGGATCTCAAACCTTTACCTTAGAATAAGAAGATAGAAAAATGTATTCCAAGCAAATGGAACCAAGGAGCAAGCTGGTGTAGCCATTTTAATACCTGAAAAAAATCAACTTTGACACAAACCTGTTCAGAAGAGATAAGGAAGGACACTACATATTCATCAAAGGAAACACTCACCAAGGGAATATTGCAACGCTAAACATTTACACACCAACACAAGGGCACCCACATTCATAAAAGAAATACTTCTACAGCTAAAGTCACATATTGACCTCACACAGTGATAGTGAGTGAATTCAATACCTCATTCTCACCCACAGACAGGTCATCCAGACAAAAACTAAACAGAGAAATGCTGGTGTTAAATAATGTCATAAATCAAATGGACCTAACTGACATCTCAGAACATTCTACCCAAACACTAAAGACAATACCTTTGTCTCAGCAGCCCATGAAAACTTTATCCAAAATTGAGGGCATATAAGACACAATGAAAGTCTCAACAGATATTAAAAAAATGAAATAACACTTTGTATCCATGGATTCAAGCTGGATAATTAATAACAGGAGAGACGACAGAAAGTACACGAACTGATGAAAGCTGAAGAGCTCACTGTTGCATAAAAACTTCGTCAAGACAAAAATCAGGAGGGAAACTTAAAATGTTTTAGAATTAGATGAAAATGAAAACACAACATAGTCAGAACTGTGGGACACAATGAAGGCAGTTCTAAGAGCTAAATTCGTAACACTAAGTGGCTATGTCAAAAACTAAAAAAGACCTCATGTTAGTAATTTAATAGCACACCTGAAACCTCTGGGAAAAAAAAGAACTAACACCCGGAAGGAGTAGATGGAAAGAAATAATCAAACTTGGGGATTATGTCACATATATATATATATGCATATATATACACATATATGTGCATGTATGTATGTATATATGATGACTTTGTAAACCAAGATCATATGAGTAATTTAAACAGGCCCATAATCCATAGTGAAATAGAAGTAGTAATTAATTCAAGCAAAGTCCTAAAGAAAGGAAAAATATTTTTACTAATTATGTATCTGATAGAGTTAGTATCTAGAATGTACAAAGAACTAAAACACTGAACATCAAGAAAACAAACAGCACAATTAGAACTGGGGCACAGAACTAAACAGAGAGTTCTCAAAAGATGAAACACAAATGGCTGAGAAGCACTCAGAAAGAAATGTTCAACATCCTTAGCCCCAGGGAAATGCAAACTAAAATTACATTGGGTTTTCATCTTACCTCAGAATGGCCAAGATCAATAAAACAAATGGCAGCTCATGCTTGTAAGGATCTGAGAAAGGAGAACACTTATTCATTGCTGATGGGGTAAAAACTTGTACCATCACCATGGAAATCCATGTGGAGATTTCTCAAAAAGCTAAAAATTGATCTACCACAAAATCTAGCCATACCATCTTTGGGCATACACCCCAAATCTCCACATCTTACTACAGGGATTCTTGTTCATGTTCTTGTTCATCCATGTTCATTGCTGGTCTATTCACAATAGCCAGAAATTGGAAATAGCCTAGATGTCCATCTACTAATGAATGGTTGATAAAAATGAGGTACCTTTACCCAGAGGAATATTATCCAGCTGTTAAGAACAAAAGAAATTATAAAATTTGCAGGTTCTGTTGTTTCAAGCTAATAGAGCATCCCCTGAAGCAAGCCATACTTCTTCAGAGCCTTTCTCCTGTTCCCTTTCGGTTTGGAATGCCCCTCCAGTGACTGCCTCCCTTACTACGCTGGCCTAATCCCACTTGGTGCTTCCATAGTTCAAATGTCAGATCCTTGGGATAGCAGCAGACCATGTTACCATAGTGATAATTGTGATCTTAATATGTCCCTTGGCATTCAAGTGCTGGAAACGTAAAACCTAATACAACAGTGTTAAGCAATGGGACCTCTAGGATGTGATCTGCTCGTGAGGACAGAGCCCAAGTGGGTCACTAACTTCAGAGTGTTCGCATCGCAGGGTGTAACTACTGCACCCTAGGTTACTATCGCAGGTGGGTTGCTATTGTGGGGTGAGTTACTATTGGGTAGTGGCTTACTACAGAAGGGGTAAGATGCCGACAAGAGGCTGTGTTCTGATCCTTCCTCCCCACCATCTTTCTCTCTTTTTCGCTTTCCCTTCCATCATCTTCCACCATGGAAGGTGATCGCGAAGATCTCCACCAGACACTGGCAACTTAACACTGGAATTCACTACTATCAAAACTATAAAAAAAATTGTTTCTTTTTCTTCTTTTTTAAAGTTGGTCAGTCTGTGATATTCCATCATAGCAATACAAGTGAACAAGATGAACAGTTTGATTCATGGCTGTCTTTTCTTCTGAACTGTAGCCTGAACTGTAGTCAGGGGACAGACTCTGAGCTCTCAGCAATGACTTCCAGGACCATTTGCTGATAGAACTCAGGTGTCTATACCATATAACCTCGTCATCACCGTCCAAGTCTATCTTCTCTTCCATAAAAAGGATAACTCTATAGGCTGGTGTTGGAAAACACACAGGGTCAAAGAGGCTTTTTCCTCAGAGAAGTGTCCCTGCACTGTGCAGAGCCAGCTCTTGCCCTGTCGCCCCTCAAGCTCTGCCTGTGCACCTCTGTCTCTGGAAGTTCTGTCTTCCCGACATTCCCTACTGGCTCCGTTGCTATACCTTTCCTTGTCCACAAGAAGAAAAAGACAGGAAGTGCTGGGCTGCCTTAGTCTGTTCAGAAGTCGGTACAAAACACCACGGGCTGGGTACTTCAGAAGCAACAGCAGGTTATTTCTCATAAAGCTAGAGGCTGGGAAGCCTGAGCTCAGGGCCATGCAGATTCCAGATCTAGCGAGGGTCCACAGTCCACACTCTAGCGATGGCACCGTGTTCTTACTGTCTTCCATGGTGATGAAGGCAAACGCGCTTTTCAGGGTCTTCTGTAAAGGCGTTAGTACCCTTCAAGAGGGTTCGACTCTCGTGATTCAATCGCCTCCGGAAAGGCTCTATCTCCATCACCTCTGAGAGGAGATTTAACTGAGTTTTAAATGACTTTTAGAAGTGGCAACAGCTTCACGAAGAACAAACCTCCCCTTTGTGCTTTGTACCTCTCTCAAGCATCGCTTGCTCTGTGAACCCTTCTGGGGGGAGGGGTACAGGATTACAGCTCATCTCTCTGCCCCACTTCCGGGTCTCGTGGGCACTCTCTGAAACCCAACTCAAGTTAGGCTTCTTCGTGTCTCTGTCTGGTTCTTTCTCTAAAACATGAACCTCTCGAGATAAAGGCTGTATTTTAATCCTTGTCCGTATTTCCAAGAGTGCCTAGCACAGAGAGTTACACAGAATGGTCACTTGCAGAGACAGGGCTTACTGAATGGAGTATAATCAAATAAGCCAGTGTCGATTCCACCTTTCATTTTCTGACTCAAAAAGATGAAAAGGAAAAAAAAACTGAGTCAAGTTGAAACACATGTTTATAAAATGCCGTATTGGATATGAGGATTGGTCAATATATTTGTTTCAAGGTTTTATACATAAAATCCTTTCGATGTACCCATAGACTCTGTATTGGAATGCTGAAGGAATACACGAGGCGCCCGATCTAAAGCATATGTGGAGCTTACAGAATTGCCTGTGCTTCATGGGACCCTTAAGATGAGGGGAGTAAAGCCCATCAAACTATTTTGAAAGCCACGGGGGTTGGAATAAAACACAAAAAGGTAATCTTGCAGGAGCAGCAGCAACCTGGCTCCCTAAGTTGTGTCAAACTGCCTGACTAGTTAGAGCAGAGCTCAGGGCGTCTCTCCAGCAGATGCTCTAACCCCGGCTCTCTCCTTTTGCTGCCGCCAGAAGCTTGCCCTCATTAACAGGGATGGGAACTGGCCACATCATTACGTTCACTTAAGGCAGAATTTAGCTGGTCAGTTTAGCCACTGTCAGTAACAGCTGCCACTTTGGGAGTTTTGAGCCCTTATTGGCATCATGGTTTGGGTAGGAATTTTCATTTGTCTCACTTTGAAATTTACATGTCTTCTGAACAACTAAAATTCACAAGAACAAACTAATTAATGGATTCCATTTTTGACAGCTACAAGAAGACGGATGAGAAAGTAGCACGCTTCTGGCAGCGTGTTATCAATTGGGAGGCAACAGTGCATTCCCTCTATGTGGAACAGTGAGCTGGAACCAACACTGACAGATGACACGGCCCTTTGACAGTGACGCCTGTACGAGCTGACAGCTCCACTTGCAGTCAGTCAAGGCTGTGCTTTTGCGGTGGAATTTTAACGGGCTTGATTTGCAGAATTTGCTTTGCCTACTTCTCAGCTTGTAGAGGAACTGAATAAAAATTTCAAAGTATTCGCATTAAAAGCATATTCTAGCATCTGTTTCCCAGCCTCTCCCCTACCCAATGCTAATAGTAATCACAGCAAATAAAGCATAATCTTGGGCAGAGGGCGACTGGTAAAGCGTTGAGGAAAGGGGAAATTCTCCCTTTGAAACCAGATTTTCTATAAAGCAAGGTAGGATCAGATATTAGTCAAAATCCCTTAGGAGATGGTAAACTTCCCAAGGTAATTGTAAACGGATCGAAAAGTGATAAGTCTATGTGAATTTGTACATGCAAATCATCACAAACTTCTCTGAGTTATCTAATTGCTCCCTTGACACTTACTAAATATGCAAAGAGTATTTCAAAATCTTAGAAAAATATTTTTTGAAGAATCTATCTTTCCCATTCATTTCCAGGTTCAGGACATATTCTTTATTTTACGAATTTGCACCCTGTCCCCTTTGACCAAGATGTTTTCACGAAGCTATTCTGTGTTTCAATTACTTTACAAATAAAATGTGGTTGCTAATCACCACCCACATCCCACACAGGACCACAGCCAGAAATAAGGGCACTCAGAGTGACAAATCAGCTGCTGGAAGGCTGAATTGCACTGGCAGAAGTGTTAGGAATCTTTGCACCTGAATACCCCCAGGCTGGGCAGGCGCCTCTTAGTTTGCATAGCCTCTGCTTGCTGTCCAACACTGGGTCTCACTGCTCGCGCATTTAACTTAGCTGGAGCCTGAAGGCAACTGTGTTTGTGACTTTGGAATCATCACCCTCATTTGTCCTCGTAGAGACACACAGTAATTCCCACCTTGCTGAATTCTAACGTACTGAATAGGAATAGAAGAAACAAGTAGAATTTACGGTAGAGAAAGGCAAATGCAAATGACAGACAATTACCAAGAACAGCTCAAGAATAAAGGTAATATAACACAAACTGTCACAAGGTGATAAACCAGCATCGAGTCCTCGCCAGCTTTTCCTCTTACTCCCAACCACCAAGGATTCGGTCAACATATGGTAGAGCTGAGAATGACAGAGATAAATAACCCACTTTTCTCTAGACAATTTTGAAACTACCCTGACTGTTAGAGTTTAAATGTTTATCCCTTGAAAACTCAGGCTGAAAACTAGTTTCCTTTGTAACCGTATTAAAAGGTGGGCCTTTAAGAAGGATTAGGCCAGAGGCACTCCACATTCAAGGGTAGGATTGGTGCTATTACCGAAAGGTAAGCGATGTCCCTTTTGCCCTCTAATCCTCTCACCATCCAAGGTACCACAGACAAAAGGGCCCTCACCATATGCTGACACTTCGGTATTAGACCCTCCAGCCCCCGGAGCTGTGGGCCAGCACATTTCTGTTCATTACAAATTAGTCATGTGGCGGTCTTTGGGGATAGCAACACAGAATGAAGTAAGACATTGCATTAGTCTGCTGGTGTTAGTGCAATGACATATCTGAGGTAGCTCATGGTAAGCAGAAGTGGCCTGGAGGCTGAGCGCGTGGTGCCTACATAGGCCCAGGTCTGTGATGACTGTGGGCTGGCAGACGGCAGTGTTGGGAACAGACACAGGAGCCAACAGTCCCAAGTTAGGACACAGGGAAGAATGGGTGAGACCACTCCCTGAGGGAATGTCCTCAATGCCTTAAGGATCTCAAAGGCTCTACTACCCATGAGTAGATGTGGACCAAGCCTTAAATAACAGTCACACCCTTAAACTGCACTCCAGCCATGGCAGACACCACATCATTCATGTGTGTGTGTGTGTGTGTATGTATATATATGTGTGTGTATGTATATATACACATATATATGGATATATATGTATACATACACATACATATACATATATGAAGAATGCAACAGAGATGGTGTATAGAGAGATAAATTTTTGAAATATCTTGAAGAAAGGTTTACAGATTGGTGTGCAAAAGGGAGAAGCCATTTTAATGGTCTATACAAAGGTTTAGAGATGAGAAAGAATTCAGCGATTATTATTAGTGCGGAGCCCATGCATGTCATAATGAGGAAAAGATAAGGCTGAGTTCTCTGGTTTAGCCATATATACAAAGTACTACAGCACGGCAATTTGTAGGAAACGCATTTCACAGACTGCATACAAAGCCCAAGTGAAATATAATGACCTTCCATTTGTTGTATGCTAATTGGGCATTTATTTCATAAAGTACTGCCATTATACCGTGACCCATGATAAAAAGGAAACTTCTCCATTTACGTTCCCCTCGTCATAACCTTGAATATTAAAGTAAACTTACATGCTCCGTTAACTGAAAATAATCCTCTTCCATGCTTTGAATTCACCCAGGGTGTGGCTCACAATGACAGCAGGTTCAACTGATAAGCTTGAGGAATTCTAATTAAGAAACAAGGTGGTTTTTAAAGGGGTGACAGTTAATGGATCGGTGACAAATTCTTGATGTACGTTTTTATTCTATCCTTCAATTTTTTGAAGCTATGTATTTTTGAGGTTTAACATTGTGATTTAATGTTAAATACTTTTTTTGGTCTGGTTTATGTCAATTAAATATTACTAGCTAACTTCATGTGCTATAAATAAAAAATATCACAAACTGATAAAGGATGTTTTATGAGTCCCTAGTCTGTGCAGGAAAATATATCAGAAAGTGTTTGTTATATACCACATTCCTTGATAGGATTCACAAGAAGGATTGGTCATATTATTTTTTCCAATGAAGCCATTGAGAATGTAAACAATTACATAAAATTATGTTTTTCATGAAATTAATGTTTCTACTGGGTTTCTTTTTTTCTTAAATTTCTGAACAAGCAGTCTTTGCTTGTAAATCCTTGACAAATTATACAAAATAGTTATAGTAGCAAGTATCCTGACTTTAAAAGCTTTAAATAAATAAACAAATTAAAAATAGTATAAGAAGATTTCCCATTATGGATGAAAAACTAAAAAAAAAAATCGAGAGAACCAAACAGTCAAACCAAATCCACAAACAGGAAGGATCCACATGAGAAACAAGGCACACACGCTCAAGCCATCCAGGACACACACTGCCCCTCGTGAACATGTGTGGCCATGGTCACTGGCTTCTGGAATGCAGTGGGGACAACTGCACTAAGAGTCGTAGCACAGCACAGGAAGTGGCATAAGGAAAACTTCCCAGACGATCCCCATTCAAAGGCCCAGAAGGCTTCTTGGAAGAAATGACTCATCCAAGTGGACACAGAGATGAAAAGGAATTGGTTACTGGAGAGGTGGTAGCTGCTCTGACAGACCGAACCACATATGTCCACAGGCCGACAGGTGCAAGGGGAGTTCAGATGTGCAGAACACAGGACACTTGGGAGGGGATGGAGAAGATGGGACTGATGTCAGAGAGGCAGATAAAGACTAGATCAGGTGGGGTCTTGGAATCGTGCTAAGAGGAGACCTTATCCTTGGAGCAAGATGGAGCTGCCCTGGGGACTTCTGTTTGAAGTAGGAAATTGGCATATGTTGTCTCTATTCCCTTTGACATCGTGGGAGGGAATGCAGATGGATAATTCCTCCGTTGGCAAATGCTAAATTGTCTTCTTCATCTCGTTCCGATCTCTCTCTTTCCCTTTCCCTTTCCCTCTCTTCCTTCACCACCATCTGTCCTGGGCTCCCTTCCCCCAAATGGTCTTTCAGAGACTTATCTTCCATAGCCCTTCAACCCTTCCCGCTAAAGCATGTCTTCAATATATATATATATATATATATATATATATATATATATATATATATATATATATATATATGGAGAGAGAGAGAGAGAGAAGAGAGACTGTTGCTAAAGGCATTGCACTAAGCATGAAAATGTAATTATGGTCTAAAACATTTATTTCTTGCTAAACTGGAATACACTTTTGAGTGGTGGGAACCTAAAGAAAATACTATATAAGTAAATACTAGCTATTTCAGCAGTGAGAAATAGTAAAGGGTTAAAACCATATGTGGTGATATGCACGTGTAATTGTAGCATTTGAGAGCTGGGGTCAAGAAGAAAGGAATACGAAGCCAGCCTGGGCTACACTTTGTATTTATTTATAGGGCTACATAAGACACTCTCTCAATTAATTAAATTAAGCAACCCAACAAAAGGGGGTAAAATTTAGATGCACGGAATGACTTTTTCCTAAAAAGACACTTGATAGACTGCAGATCTGGGTTGAAATGAATCATTGGCTCGTGTTTCAGCCGTGTTGACATGCTGATAAATAAATATTTAGGCAAGTTATAAGCTGACGCATGAAGGCCACAGCAGCGTCTTAACTCCCACCGCCTTGCTTGTGTCGCTCGGAAATGTTTTGTGAACATGTTTCAAAAGGCTGTGGTGCAGTGTCACGCCAAGGGCGGCTTTCCAAGAAACACGCGGCAGCAGCTTCGCAGCCAGAGGCGGCTTTCGGGGTGTTTATACCCCGTAGCGTGCGACTCTGTGGCATGCCTGAAGGTAGAGAAAGAGAACAGGGCTCCATCTCCAAGGGAGCAAACACGCGCGGACGAAAGGAAATGTGTGCGGTTTTCCCAGGACCCACTGAGGAGCTGTATTAATTGAAACTTCACTAGCTGAACCTGCATCCCACAGTTGGTATGCACTACGGGCTACTGTCTCGGGAAGCTGACTGTATTAGTTGGTATATAGTCGTTGACTGCCTTGTCCGAGATGGCACACAGAGATCCAGAAGAACAACTGGACATGCGTGATAGTCTTGCTTTATCTGAATGCCACACCCCTACCGTGGGAAGCTGATGATCTTTGTTTTGTTTTCCGAGGCAGGGTTTCTCTGTTGTAACTCTGGCTGTTCTAGAACTCACTCTGTAGACCAGGCTGGCCTCGAACTCTCAGAGATCTGCCTGCCTCTGCCTCCCAAGTGCTGAGATTAAAGGCATGTGCTACCCCCACCTGGCTGGAGCTGATGATCCTTCACTGGAGGCACCAATTGGAAACTACTTAGGGACTATGACCTGAGGTTTCTCTCCCACCGTTCTGGATCTCGCTTCTATTGACCAAACCCCTTTCCCACATTTATGTCTTATTATTGTGATCCACTGACTTTAAGCGAAGCTGTGTGATCTGGTTTTGGATTGGTTATCATTTGCTGAGGCACTCTTGGCAAAATTTATTAACAGTAGTCACCCAGCCAAGCCTCAGAAGAGAAAACCACGCTGTGTTCAGCCTCAGTCTGCCACCAGATGTGAGGGATGAATGACTATTTGAGATCGTTCTGTTCGAAAACTGAGGTGCTTTTTTTTTGTTTTTGTTTTGTTTTGTTTTTTATTTCTGTTTTGTTTTGTTTTTTGTTTTTTTAAGCCATGGGTTCAGTATGTAGAAAGATTTTAGTTAATTGGATCCTAGTCATTCTTTTGATTTGACTTAAAAGGGAAGAAACACACAGATAGGAGTGAAGAATGAACTGTCTATGGAGGAATTTTGCTAATGCATGTAGGATGTTTGAAATCCCCATCTTTCTTGCTATAAAATGCTAACAAGAAAGATATACTTAGAAAAAAGTTAGACAGCCAACGGTGGAGTTAATTCAGTCCTCCGACCTGGCCAGTTTAAATAATTCAGTGAGCAAGATGCATTTTATATGAAAAAAATGAATGTGACTGCTTTCACAGGGCAGTAGCCGTATCTGTTACCTCGACACACTTTGCACTCCGTAGGTGGGCCTAGTCTTTGTGTATGTAGGCCCAAGATACCAACCAATCGCTTCACAGACAGCTGGTGCAATTGGTGACATGCATCCAAACAACAGGAGTCAGCACAATAACCAAACCTGGGCCAAACCAATAAAGCGGTATCGCCGACTACGTGTGAGTAACTGAGGGAACAGCGCAGGCGTAAGCTAGAGCAAGAGCCTAGGTCCGGGACAACCCGCGCCTAGGCTGCGTCAGAGGCTGGCAGGTCCCTTCTGGGGACAACAGTAACGCTTAGCTGCTAAGCAATGGAGAGAGAGGCCAGGACATGAAGCTTGGGGACACTGGGAAATATGTAGGGGTGCCTCCCCCAGTGAGCTTTACCACACTAACCGTCAGCCACACAATGCACATCAACCAGGGGATATTTCCGCCAGGAGGGGCTTCTGCTGAGCACTCAGTCTGATTCAGAAAATATCCTAGCTGGTGTGAACACCGGTCCAAACAAGCCACGGTGTTCAGAAGACTGACGACACCCTGGATGACAGGTAACAGTCTCGGGTAAGCCCTGCTTGTCCAGGTAAGGTCAGCGGGTCCTTGTGGGGACTACTGACACACATTTCAAAGAGGACCCACATGGCTTCCCTCAGCCTTCTTTATTTTTCTTTTTGGTTTTCCGAGACAGGGTTTCTCTGTTGTAGCTCTGTCTGTCCTAACTCTCTCTCTGTAGACCAGGTTGGCCTCGAACTCACAGAGATCCGCCTGCCTCTGCCTCCTGAGTACTGGGATTAAAGACCTGCACTGCCACCCATCACCAATTCTCAACCTTCTTAGGTGTCACTCTTCTATGACCCTCTCACATACCTTTGACATGTTGCTTGTTTGTTTGTTTTACATCAAAATCTGCTTCCCTTCCCTCTGGTCCCACAGATTAGACGTTCCAATCCCTTCTGTCTGTAAGCAACTCCTTCCTCTCCTCCTTCGCGTTGTCTTTTTAATTATCAACTATTCACACAACTCTCTCTGGACTGTAGTTTACTGAAACCTATTATTTGCCTCGCCTTGTGCTGAGGGGGGCGGGGGGGGGTGACTAAAGAGGAGTTCATTTTAACATTTAGCTGCATTCCAGTAATTCAGAGAAGAGCCCTAGCAAGACTTCTACCCTCTTGGCAGCTCCTTTCACTTTGCAGAGTTTCCTGTGTGTGTTGGGGGGGGGGGGGGTGGTGGTACACATTTCTCACAGGAGAGGTTTACTGGGTGAATCTTAGGCTTAAAGCAACAGTCACTCCGGTGAGTGGGCAGTACCCGTTGACAGGACAGGTGGAAGATTTGCAAGGAATGCTGGGGCACTAAAGCCAGCCTTTCTTCTTTAAAGAAATGACTATTACATTTAGTGTGTGTTTGTGAATGTGTGTGTGTGTGTTTGTGTGCATGTGAGTATGTGTATGTGTGTGTGTGTATGTATGCGTGTGTATGTGTGTGTATGTGTGTGTATGTGTGCGTGTGAATATGTGTGTGTGTGTGTGTGTGTGTGTGTCTGTGTGTGTATCAGAACACACCCACCCCATGTAGAAGCCAGAAGACAATTTGTAGAATTTCTGCCATAAGGATCCAAATATTGAACTCAGGTTGTCAGGATCAGTGGCAAGCACCTTTTACCATGTGAGCCACCTCATCACCCCCGAAACCCTTTCCTTTCCACGTGCCTGCTTTGGTAATCCTGATAAACACGGGCCACTGGCACATCTTACGTAGCCAAATGCCATCTGGAGAATTGATTTCCGGTGTCTCCAAAATCAGAAGTGAAATCAGCAAATGACTTTGATTCCATCATTGTTAAGTATAACTGGGAAGCGAGCTTTACCACCTGGGAAGAATACCTTTTAGAGCTGAGCACACTTGTGGATGGGGGGAGCCATCTGTGTCCTTCCCGTTAGAGGTCTCCCTTAGAAGTAGCTGATTGCTCTTTTCTAAAATTTTTACTTTTCGTAATGAGCATATTTATCCCTGACTATGAATTTCTGACAGAAAGAAAGACAGCATCTTTACAGTTGTTTATAAGTAACAGGAAGATCTATTAACCTGATTTCTTTATACAGAAGCTTTCCCCTTCTAATTGAATACTCTTCTCTTTCATTAGAACCAGCTTCCCGTGACCTTTAAATTTAGTTAGAAAAGTTAATCCTCTGGTTAATCTGGACCGATTGGTTTCTGAAACGCCTCCCAGTGACAAACCATTATTTCTAGTTCGGCTTTTAATTGGTTAGAATGTTATTGCCGCAAGATCCAGTAGCTGTCAGATTTGCCTGCTAGCCAGTCTGTGCTTTCTGGATACACTCCAAGTCATTAATGCAACATCTCCTGCTCGAACCTGGGCTATTTATCCTAACCCCAAGCCCAGTGTTCTTGCCTGTTCTAATTTAATTAAGGCCTGAGGAATGTCGAAGGGTGCCCGGTGAAGAAGAGGGACAAGTACACTTTTGAAAAAAAAAAAAGTCTGAGGTTTGGCTTTTTTTTGTGTTAAATGCCATTTTATAATGATTAGATGAAATTGCCTTGTAAATCACAACATTGCACTGAAGCAAAATGTATGTTTTCTTAGTTATTTTATCCCTTTAACCCCAGTTTTGAATTTTTGCCTGGACTAAAGGACTAAAGACACAAATCATATCACAGGTAGGATGACACTAATCTAGCTGAACATGGTGCATCTTGTCTATAATCCTAGCTGCTTGAGAGATTGAGGCAGGCGAATTCCAAGTTTGAGGCTATCCTAAACTATATACTGAGTCCAAGCCCAGCCCAGGCTATAAAGGAAGAACCCCGTCTCAATAAGCAAGCAGACAAACAAACACTAATCTAAAGTTAAATGCACAAATAACTTATGACAATCATTTCATTCTTCTAAGTAATAGAAGAGCTTATATTTCTTTTTGGTTCTCCTCCTAGTATTTCTGAAGTATAATTTATAATACGACTATCCCAGCCATCCTTCTTTTCAAAAAATGGCAGTCAGGTTATACACATACAGTTTATTCCAGTTGTGTACGTAAGGGTAGTGCTGCCTGTGAGCCCTCCATCGGAGGGTTAGGGTTAGGGTTCAAATGTCTCCCAACTAAGCTGAGTGTCCTTTCTTAAGATGTTCATGTTCTCTGCCTTCCAGTTGCCTCATCTAGAGCATATTGCTAAAATTCTTCTTATTTTGAAATTTTCTAAGTGATGAACCTTGTTTCTAAAATGTTTAAAAATGCTTTGAAATCCTGATATTATGTATTCCAAATTTTATTAGAAGAATTCAAGCTGGACCGGACTGGAGGGTTCCTCCCTGCTGGCTTGCCCTCAAGGTGCCAGAGGGTGTCAGGCAGGATGCAGGAGGAGAATGTTCACCCACAGTGCTGCTGAGCTCTTAACTCTGCATGAACGACCTCCCCACGGGAGAGATGCGCTCCTGGATACATAGGACGACCACTGCTTTCTGACTGAATACCTGAAGCCTCCTCCAGAGAAAGGAACTCACCCCTGGCACTGTAAATCCAGTCCAAGCCCAAGGCTGGGGAGATCACAGGCCCTCTGGGAAAGCTACTGCTGTAGTTTTGCTAAACGGACGTGGTGTGACCATCATGTTGCCTTCTAAATAACTATGTTCAAACCTACAGATTATGCTGCTGTCAGCTTCAGTCAAAGAAATGCATGTTTTGTAGTGAATAGTACCTTAGTACCTTTATTACCCCAGCGAGGCTCAGGCGACATCACAGGAGAAGGGACCTGAAGACAGCAAGAGCCAGCGGGAGGCCGAGAGCATGGCGGACTCTGACTTCCGGAGTGCACACTTTTGCCCTCAGTGCTATGATTATTGCCACACGATGTGCACAAGATTGGTCCATGCACAGCCTATGATCGTGAGGAGAGAAGCCCACGAGGCTCCACCTCTTCTGGAGGATTTGTATGCAATGGTTGACAGTTGATGATGATGGTCGATGGGAGGAGAGAGGGACATTTTCCTCACTGTTAAGGTGCCTGTGCTCATGAAGACCAGCATGTTCTTGTAGGCGACCGTAGTGAAACCCACTGGGCCCAAAAATTATGACGTGAAGCTGAGATGACTAAGCCAAACCTGGCGGCCCATGTCTTTGATCCCAGCAAAGAGGCAGGCGGACCTCTGTGAGTTTGATGCCAGCTTGGTCTACATACCAAGTTCCAGGACAGCAAGTTCCTGTTACACAGAGAGACCCTGTCTCAAAATGAAAAGAAAACGAGTAAAAAAACACAAAGCAAGTAAGAGAACTTCTCAGGGAGAGCAAGGGGATCACTGGAAGGGAAAGGGGTCAAGTTAGGAGGGGGACAAGGAGTAACGGGGGCTCGAGAGACCACTCAGCAGCTTACGGCGTTGGATGCTCTTGCGGAGGACCTGAGTTCAGTTCCCATGGGACAGTTTACAGCTGCCCGTAACTTCAGTTACAGAGATCCAATGCCCTCCATGGCGCCACAAGCACAAGCAGTACAGGTTCATATACACAAGCAAAGCACTCATACACATGAAACAAACCTAAAGGAAAAAATTATCAAGAAATGATATGGGGAGAGGAGGGTTGAATACGATCAAACTACATTATGTCTACGTATGAGGATATAGTGAAAACCATTGTATGTAATTAATGCATGCTGATTAAAACATTTGTAAAGGAAACCATGAATAAAACATCACAATGAAGGAGCTCTTAGACCAGCAGGCAGAACCAGCCATGTTCATCTCAGTGGAGAGTCATCTTCCTCTTGAGATTCTTCTCCGTCCCCCACCCACCCTCTCCTGGAGTGGCTTGTACCCTAGAGCTCCTGTCTCAGACTTGCTTGTGCATCGTGTTCTCTGTCCTTACTTGGCCTGATTTCTTCCCCACATGATGTTTTCTTCCTTGTGGTGCAAGGAAGGTTATACAAAACATCAGCGCCAAATGGTTTCTGGAACGCATGCTGCTGCCAAGGGGACAGACTAGAGGAAGTGACTGTTAGCTTCACTGTACAAGCAGGAGGACTGCTGGAGGACTTCAACAGCTGCTTTGGGAGGGGGATGGGTGTACTCCGTGGTGCTGAGGTGGAAGACTCATCGTTTTGACACTAGTACATGCTGTAATAGTTTGCAGCATCATTTGCAATAATTTATTCTAGAGAGGAAGAAGATGAGGAAAACAGGGAGAAGGGCTTCAACTGGGGAGAGGAGAGAGAGGTTAATACACAGAGATGGAGGAAGGGTAAGCAGCATTAAGAGTGTTTGGAAAAGCCACAAGGAAACATTATTTTATGTTTACTTAAAATACATATGCAATATGCAAGTTTATATAAGACATATATGTATGTCCGTATGTACGTGTGTGTACAGGCTCATGCATGTGCATGCATTATATAGTTTAAATGAAGTTACACCACTTGGGTAATAATGCTCCCCCAAAGAACTATAGGCTACCTAACAAAAACCCCATAGCCAGGCATGGGAAATATGACTTCAAGTTGTTGGGGGAGGGATATCCAGAGGTAGCAGATGTGTGCAAGAGAACAGTATTTGCCAGACATGACAACACAGTTGTATACATGAACTCATAGTGGCCTTCATGAACAAGGCCATCAAACCAGCCAAGGTCTCAGCATGGATGGGGAAAGGGACTCAGGAATTTCCAATAGGGGCTATTGGCAATCGATGGCGGCTAGAGAAGGAAGAGTTGGTCTTCTGTAGAGATGTGGCCCCGGAGAGGCTCCTCATGCTACAGTACATGACATGTGGATATGGACAGCATAAATGTACTCAGTGGGTCTAAGAAACAAAGAACACATGAGGTTTGGAGGGAAAGGGAGTAGGGACATGGAAAGGGACATGGGAAAGGGTACAAGAGGTGAGGGAAAGCAGGGTGAGTTTGCTCAAAATGCATTTCATGAATGCATGAAACTCTAATACAATCAAAGGCTGAAAATGAAAAAAATGAATATATTAAATTAGAAATTTGGGGAAAGCTCTGGGGATTAACATACATAATACGATGTGCATATATGTACACACACACCGTGATCTGAATTTGATAAGAAACAGCACTTATTTTTTTCCCCTGCACCCTTCAAATTTTAACATTTACAGAAAGACTTGCATTAGAATTGAGACCAGAAAGGATAGATCCCTGCTAGCTTTTTGCCTAGAGAAGAAGAAGTATTTCAGACCATGACCTGTCCGCCAGTTAAAAATCAATTAAGTACCTAGAGAGCCACAGCTGGCCCAGGGGTGGAATCTACATAAAACTTTTTTGGAAAAATGAAGCAAAGAAAAGATGCTAATTTCTCACAGTAGAGGGGAAACATTCTTTTCGTAGAATCAGATTATTTTTCGTCTCCCGTCTTCTAAAGACTGATCAGAGAAGCAGGGGCCTCCAATACACTCTACCTGCTGTCACGACTGTATCATTACAGAACCGTGCCTCTCCTTATGAAACAGGTACCAGGAACCGGGAATATTGGTGAAGCAGTCCTGACACAAGCTTTGTAAAGGTTAGAGGATTTCTCTAGGCCTCTCTCTATTTCTCTATTTTTAAAAGTGATACCATATAGAGCTAGGTCTCATGTGGTAGCTTTGACACGTTTGTAGCAGCCATAAATCAACCTGCTACATATATATGGACTCTGATAGATACCGTTGTCTTTGGAACTTTGTGCTTTGGAACTCCCTTTGTGCTCTAGTTCAGAAGGCCCGCAACAAAATTTAAAATATGAGTATTCCGTGTAATGTTTCCTCTTGTCAAAAGGGAATGAATGTCTTAAACATTTGACTCCCAGTTTTTACAGCATATCACGTTGGTGAGGAACAATGGCTGAATTTTATCGTAACACATGACCTTCTTTTCCTTCATTTTCCTTACAAATCCATTCTTAGCTGGGTGGTGGTAGCACAAGCCTTTAATCCTAGCACTTGGGAGGCAGAGGCAGGTGGATCTCTGTGAGTTCAAGGCCAGCCTGGTCTACAGAGTGAGTTCCAGGACAGCCAGAGTTCCAACAGAGAAACCCTGTCTCAAAAAACAACAACAAAACAAAACAAAAAACATCCTAGGTGCCCACTTGGTTAATAAGCATACTATAGTAATCACAGCGCGTGTGTCCCAGTAACCCTCATTTGACTCAGCGTTGCCCCAAAGCACAGAGTAGTGATGCCAACAGTTCAGATGTGTTAAATCTTTCTTTAGTGAAGAAGGTGGAAATTCTTGACTTAAAACTTTAAAACTTGTATGTTCATGTTGCTATGATGGAATGTAAGAACAAATCTTCTGTTTGTGAAATTATGAAGAGAAGAGAAGTTCATGCTAGACTTGCTAGCCAGTTTTGGGTAACTGAAATCTCAACTAGAGAAACCTCAGATAAGGGGAGCCCAGCTCTGCTAAGGAGGAGAAGTAGACAATGAGGAGAGATATGAAGAGGATAAAATCGATTGCCTCTACTCCACAATAGAGCTGTAGGACAAGACTATCTGACCAGGAAATGACGTGGGTGAGAAGTGACCTAGGATCTAAATGGTTCTCAAGACAAGAAACAGAACACCGCTAAGAAATTGCTCGAAAAGTGTTTTTCGTCCTGAGCAGGATTTAATTTGCACTTCCTAAAGGAAATTTCATCTCTGTCCAGTCAATGGCTAAGATTGAGAAAATAACGGGCAACAGAGGCTGGAAAGTTTGTGGCAAAAGAGAAGCCTCCATTTACTGTTGACTGGAATGCAAATGGATGCAGCCACTCTCACAATCAGCATGGAAAATCCACAAACAGCAAGGAAACAAAAAAAATCTCTAAGACCCAGCTATACCACTCCTTGGCATATGCCCAGGGGACTTGACAGCCTGCGCCACAGATGCTTGCTCAGCAACATTCATTGCTGCTCTATCCACCATGGCCAGGGATTGGAAACAACCTAAATGTCTTTCAACAGTTGAGCATATAATGAAAATGTGGCACATACACAAAGTGGAATAATACTCAGCTGCAGAGAAAGCTGAAATAATGAAAGGTGTAGGTAAATAGATAGACCTAGCAAAGATTATACTAGATGAGGTAACTCAGACGAGGAAGACAAGTACCATGTGCATGCTCTCTCTCATATGCAGCTCCAAGCTCCAAATCCTCAGATGTGAGGATATAGCATAACATAACCACAGAAACCAGGAAGGTATAAAGGGACCATCGTGTGTGTGTTGGGGGGCGGGGGGGTGATGAACAGATGCTTGAGGCAGAAATAGTAGGATACAGGTGATACGAACGGGGGAATGCGAAGACAGGAAATGAGCTCCAAATGGGGAGAGGGTCAAAGGTCAATACAAATGGAGAAGGAGGAATGAGGGACAAAAACACCAAGGTTGTTTGATAAAGCTTCAAGGAATCATAGTATTTATATTTACCTGAAATTATACATAACATATATATACATATACATATGTGTATGTGTGTGTGTGTATATATATATATTTGAGTGTGTTTGTATACATATATGCATATGTGTGTATATATATTCATATATACATGTATATGTATGTATATACAACATGTATTTGCAAAACACATATGTTTATATATTATACACATATATGTGTGTGTATATATATGAGTGTGTATATGTATATATGTAATCAAAGTTATGCCACTTGGGGTGACAACACTCCCCATGAGAATTATAGACTACCAAAAAATAAGTATCAGGCACAGGCACAAGAAACTTCCTTTTGAATGGTCAGTCAGGGTAGTCTCAATAACTCCAACAACAATATAGGTTGTTTTTGTCACCCTTAAAAACTTCTTACCCCTGAAGACACCGCCCACTAAGACCCAGGTCTTGGATCCTTTGAGCTGGATCTAATCTGGAAGCATCCTTCCTGTAGTTTAGCTTCCATAGCAGCAGAAAGTACTGTGCAAGCTGCCAAGGCAGGGAGTAAACCAGTCATCTTACCCATCCATGACACCTACGAACCAGAACGATGCCAGCACGACAGGATATATATATAAAGAGACACCATATATTGGTGGTGACCACCAGCTGCTTACGTGGATTTAAGACTCACTGGATAGGAGGAAAACCACACCTGATACACAACCAACTGCCCAGGGCTAACGAGGTCACAGGTCTTCGAAGACAATCTACTGTCACCACTTTGCTAAGCCAGCATAATTTCTTAACAACATCCTAAACCGTATCCTTATACTCACAGAAAAGTGTAGCCATTTTCCTTCACCAAAGAAGCTTCTTTCAAATGGAGACCATTACAGAAAGCCACAACTGGACACAATGCAGAGATTAATGGATGGCTTGCGGGGATCCCAGCCCGAATAGATGCACCAGCAACACAGTTCCTGCCTCTGTTTTTCTGGGACCACTGCAGAAGAGGGTGCAGAAGACTGTAAGGGCCAGAACATCAGCAAACCCGCTGTGAAGCTGCTTCTCTTAGAAATGGCTGCATTAACCAGACAAGTGGCACTATCGACAGTCACGCTAATGTGGAAGGGGGAAATCTCGTGGAGTCTACTCCCATACGAAGAAGTTCAGATATCCAATGACTGCTCAGAGAGAGGGAGAATTAGCCTTTCCCAGGAATGGGCTCTTGATTGATTAGCTAATACAAAATGGTCAGCCCTGAAACCATATGAACACAAACAAAAAAAATGGACTCAATAGGTTATATTTGCACATGTGCGTGCGTGCATGTGTGCTTGTGTGTGTGTTTGTATGTATGTGTGTGTGTGTGTGTATGTGTGTGTGTGCGTGTACATGTGTGTGTTTGTGTGTGTATGTGTGTGTATGTATGTGTGTGTATGTGTGTACGTGTGTGTGTATGTGTATGTATGTGTGTGTGTGTGTGTGTGTGTGTGTTTGCAACAAAGATAAAGCAAAGGAAGCTGCCAGTTTGGTGGGCATGGGAAGGTTGGAAGGAGGGAAGGGAAAGCAATATAATTATATTTTAATTCAAGATATAAAATATAAATATAAAAAGGAAATCTCTTTCCCGGGTCCCTGTGGTCATCTTCAAGCCTGTTGGCCGTCTGATACATACCCACTGTTCAGATCCTTCCATTCCTTTTCCAGTTCTCACTCTTCACTCCTGTTCTCCTCTCAGCAGCTCGTCCTCATTCACGTACCGTGTTGGGTACCACTGACACCTGAAGTATGTCAAGTATAGCTTGACTTCCCAGTGGCCTTCTGGGAGTCAGGGCCCTAAACTCCCTAAAGTCATGGTGCATTATGAAAACCGGGATCTAAAAGAGGGTAGCTGTCGCTGCCACTGTTTTCATTGATTTTAATTAATAGATGATACAAAGCACTTGAAGGCACTAATGCTAAAAACCTTAGAACAAGTTCTCAGGCCTGTTTCTCTACCGCTGGAGAAGGCTGTTTGGGATAAACACGCAGCTGAAGTACCTAAGAGTTGGGAGAGAGGAACAAGTCTCACAATGATCACAGTAACTGCCTCCTAATGCAAACTGATAAATATCACTGTTAAATAAAGCGAGTGATACGGTAAATGATTTTTCTTGTTTTTTTTTAATTTATAAAAGAAAGCTTTTAGCCACCTGCATAGAATTAGTGACATGCATCAGAGGCCAGAAATATTGGCTCTCAAGCCTCCCAAGTCCCTTGTGCCTACAGGTAGGTGTTCACTATAGGAATGAGCGGCAGTACTATTCAACAGCACAGTGCCTCGGGGAGCAAGCCTTTCAGAAGCACTGGCTGTTTATTTTCTATGCAGTGAATGTGCTAACATGAGCTACAGTGGGATCAGTAAATATTTTTGCTTCCCTCCTGCCTCTGTGGCTGCTGTGTGATTTCCTTGAAGTAGGGAACAGCAGAAGTCATGACTCAGGACGTATCACTGGGGAAGGAGATTAAGATACGACTTCTGTGACCTGATTTTTAAAAGAATGACCAAAAACTCTGCACAGGTCCAGATGTGTGACATGACCAGTGTGTGATCTGATTACATTCCCATCCACCACAGCCTTCTGGCTGGCTAGACTGCAAACTGGGAAATCCCACCCACCAATGATTGCTCTGGCTCCTGACAACTGCTTCCTGGGGAACTCCTTGTCTCTAACTCCCTGTGGCTTGGTCCATAAACATTCCATAGGACAAAAATAGAGAAAACAACTCCATTTGAAAGAATGCCGATTAATCCTACTTTGTCCTGAACAAAAGGCCCCAGTACAAATTCATTAGACATAGCTTAAAGGAGCTCTAGACCCAAAGAGGAGAAGACTATTTGGCTTTTTGACAGAAATATTAAATACCTACAAGCTTTGCAAATTATAGAGATTTTGGCAAAATGGTCCCTTGGAATGTACCCAGAGTGACTTCTTTTGTTTTCTGACTGGGGCTCAAAGATAAGGCTGCCAAGATGACTCAAGTTTCAAAAGACTTCGTCTATTAAGGCCTTTGTCTGTCCAGTATTTGAACAAAGGCCATATTTTGCATATTTTACAAATTCATTGTAAACAATATTACTGAGTCACTAGTTCCACAAGGAAGGGCAATGATGTGGAAAGGTGACAGGAAGCCTTTTGGGGGATGTCCTTTGGTTCTGGGCTTTCCATGCAGGTTGCGCATGCTAGCCCATTCACCCTGTCACCTGAGATTCTTGAATGCCTTTCTCTCTGTTTTGTGCTGTTTCTGTGTAAAGCACTTACTTTCATTTTCCTATGCTGTGTTTTCCGCTGGACTTGAGAAACAGCCTCACCAAGCCAACAGAGAGGCTGCAGCTACCTGGTATTTCTCCCTTGGTTCACATTAGCTCATTGTGAAGCGGAAGTAGAATCTTCCTACTTCCCAAAAACTGGGGCTCTGAGGACACTACACTGCCAGTAGTGTGACCCCGAATCTGCCATCCTGCCCTGCCTGTTAGGAGGCTAATGTGATGAAGGCTCTCCAGGAAGCTCTGGCTGTCTTCCCACTCCACACCTTGACAAACAATTGGCTCCACATGGGGCGGAAGTGCAGCTTACTGACAGTGGTGGCTCACCAGACCTGTTGGGGAGAGAGGGAGGAATTTTGAGACTCAGTTTCCTGAATGAGGGACCGTATCCCAGGTTCAGTGCCCAGTCCTAGGATTATCCGTGCTCTGCAAAACTCTAGTTGAGTCTGTATTTGATGTTTTATTGAATGACACATAGAAAAATTTGGCAGAGTGGCCTTCCACTTTCAGTTTCTCTCTGAGAAGCCTACGGAGGCCAACAGAAGGTGTGGTCCAGGAGGTGGTGAGCCCTAGCTAAAGTTTTCAGGAAATAAAGATGTCTCCCAGAATGGGACTCCAGTAAGGGCAACAGGAGGAGAAACATAGAAGCAGAAGATAGCTATTCATATGATCCAATGTCAATCTAGCAAAAAGTCATGCTGGGATAATGTCATATGATATTAATAATATACATATATATTAAAAGTAATCTTCTTAGCTACTTTGTTCTTTTTCTGGTGAAAGAGAGAGCCTTGGGATCAATCTTTTTTTTCTTTTTAACTTGATTCAAGTACAAGAAGGAATAATACTTACTGCTTAAAATATAAAGTATTCATAGCTATTGTTATATGTGGAGAAAGGAACCTACCAGAATATATTATACATTATATAGGAGCAGGTTTTTTACTATATCCCAGGTACCAGTCTAAGAAAACTGTATCAGTTAGTTTAATTAATCCTTACACCAAACCTCAGGCCTAATATTATCTCATTTTCCAGATGAGAAAACTGCAGAGACATTTTATAACTTGTACAAGGATATGCCACTAAACCCTAACAAGATCAGAACCGGAATTTAAGAAGCCTAATCCTAGAACTCAGTCTTAACAGCTGTGTGCATTGCCTCTCAAAATGAGGAATTTGGGCTAGGAAGAACGTCCAGTAAGCATGAGGACCCAAGTTCAGTTTCTATATTAAAAGAAGCAAAAGACACGGTAAGACACTCTTACAGTCCCAGCCCAAGGAGGGAGGGAATAGATGGATCTTCGGGGCTACCTTAATCTATGCATCCCAGGCCAGTGAGAGGCGTTTTCTCAAAACACAAGATGGACAACCAGAGCAAGTACAATGTCTGAGGTTGATCTCTGATCTTCACATGCCAGGGCACACATGCACAAGTACACACACACACACACACACACACACACACACACACACACACACATGGAGGTAGGGGGGCATTTGTCTGGCTTCTTGTTTCTCTAACAACTATGGTCTTCATAGTAAGGCAATAGCACCTCTCGATCAACCAAATGAGTCTTTGTCAGTGCTCAGAATCTCTCTAACCCATACCAACCAGTTGATGATGTTGTCTCTTACACCAGGCTTGTTCTGTCCTCACCACCAGCCTTGTATGACAGCAGAGAGTCAAGTCTCACCAATGGCTCCTCAAGCAAGGCAGGAGAGATCCCATCAGAGCAATTCACAGTGGGAACTGCTAGCCTTACAGAGAAGCATGCTATCCCAGAAGTCTTTGCTCTCCAGGAATTGCTATATAAATCATGTCATCAGACTCAGAGGTAAAGCATTAGAGCATTAGTTACTTCTGGTAAAATCTCACCCTTGTCTACTCTCCTTTGCAAGGGAAGTGTTCATAATGGTGAATATCCTCCCCTTTCCCAGCGTTATTCACCTTTTGTGTGGGTAATAACTACCTAATCAACCTTGATGACTCGATTCTTAGGTAACTCTCTCTGTTTACAGGAGTTGTCTGTCTCCACCTAGGCAAGTTGAAGATTGTTCTTGTTTGTAGCCAGGATACTGCGAATCTGCAATAATGGACAATTTTCCAGAAATGGATAGCAGTAAGTATTATAGACTCTCTTATGGATTACAAGGGTAGAAAATAATTCCCTAGTGGTGATCACATGGGCAAGTCCTTAACCTTTCTCACACTGTTTTCATATTTGAAATCCAAGAACACTGAGATCATCCATGTGCATTGAGATCACCCCTGAACTCACATTTGAGTGCCTGAGCATCCGAGCTGAGGCTTGAAGCACAGTTAATATGGAGGCAGTAGAAGGCTAGTGAGACAACCTAACTCTTGTAAGTCTGATCACCCTGGGTTTGAGGTCAGAGGAAACAAAAGCTAGGGAGAACATGAGCTCGTGAAACTACTATTGTGGTACGCTTCCATGTGTCTCTTCAAACACCTATGACGTCTGTGGTTTTCTTCTTTCTTTGATTTCTAGTAGAAATGACTGTTGATGGCCAGAGGCAAACAGTCAAACAGAGAAGTTATTTGGTCGAGAATAAGACAACCTTCAGAGATCACTTTTGGAGTCTTTCTGTAGGGTTAGTTACTGCGGAGAAATTATGGTTCCAGCATCTGTTCCCCTTTCCCAGTTGGGTAACAGACCGAGGGCTCCAAGTATTAGCTTCAGCTCCACAGATAAGTCCTGAGACACGTACATGAAGTATGGGCTTCTGGTGTTTGCTGATGCTTCTGCTAGGAACAGATTTAGGAGCCCAGGTGTGGGGCAATCAGCGTAATTTGATGATGGGGAATGAATTATTCAGAAACCAGACTTTCTCACATTGTGTCTCAAGCCTTTTCCCTGCTACGTCACCTTCCGTTATTCAAGCTTAGCCATGCTGGCCTTCTGGTTATTTCTTGGACATACTCTGAGGGTAGGCATTACTGGCCGCCCCCTTGTCTGGAGTGATCCTTCTCTGTCTGTTGTTCTCTTGCCTGTTTCAAGCCTTTGTTTAAGTGTCAACCTCCCAGGGACCCCTGCTTCGACAACCCTACCTCAAATGGCAACCAACCTCTTCACTGCTCTGAAACTCTCCCTGAGTTTTTCTCTCCTCCCCACATTATTTTAAAATATTCTATGCAGTCTAATTATTTCCTGGATTCACCATTACATTTCCTCTTACTAACCGGTGAGGATCTCACAGAGTCCTTTTTGAGCTGTTCACTGCCTCCTCCTGTGTTTTCCCCACAGAGCCTGCCGGGCTCACGGTAGGCACTCAGAAGGCTTATTGCACGCCTTTGTGGTCAGTCTTGATCTGGGTTCCTTTTAACTGGGCAGGTTTCACTTGCCTAAGATTGCCTGAAGTTATTATAGAGATGGTAATTACAGACTAAGGACCCAACAGGGACAATTTGGAGATAAATAGAAGACATTGTTAATAATTGCAGCCCAACAATTTTAATAGGCACCATTATGGGCAAATGGAACTTATGATATATTTATTAATTGGAGAGTGTGGTCAAAGGGCAAGAATGAGGGCCTTGGGAGAAGCAGGAAAAGAAGGAGGGAAAAAAATTACAAAAATTTTCTTTGGAAATCTGGTTATCTGCTTCGATGTAGGGGCTGCAAACAGAGTGTCTCAGCAGCAGCGGGAAGGATGCCTGGGCCCTTCCCCTCAGTCACATGACTTTTTACGGCACTGTGGACATCATCAAAGACCATTGTCTGTGTCTGAGATGCTGGGCCCTTCTTGACATGCAGTCTCATCTCGTCTCAAGCCTATCTCCCTTCCTCGCCTTCTGAGCTGCTCTTGAGAAGGAGTCGCAATTTGGAAGACATAAAGGGTTTGAGCTTGTGACTCCCAGGAAAGAGTCCTCCCCCATGGGTGAGGACATGAATCCCAGGTCTCCGGTAGCATTTGGATTCTCAAGATCTCAACACTGTTGCATCAGCATAGGCCAGAACAGCACAGAGACTCTCCATTTGATCTAAACGTAAAATAAGTTCTAAGAAATGCATTGTGATAAAATTAAAATATGGAACCCAAGGGTGTTCTAAAACACTACCCAGAGGTTCGCCGTGAGAATTCTATGAGATTTTGTTCTGTGAGTTTCCGTGTTATCGGAAACATATTGAGTCCTTAAACATGGCAGTTTTTTTGACTCTGAAAGGTCTGTGGGAGGGTGAAGGTGAAGTTTATGTGGGCAGTGTTGAAATGTTTTAGAGAATGATATGGATTTGAGGGTAAATACAAATCACATGCATTCCCCTAATCTGTAAATCATGTGCATGGGTCTGACTGCAGTTGCCAATTAGGAAGACTAAAACCCCAATCTGGTCAAACAAACTCCCTGGACCCTTGTGGCAAGTGGCCGAGGATGAATCCTAAGGGCATTCCCCATTCCTGTTCTGCCTTCAGAACTTCTTCGGGCTTCTCAAATGAGTACAGCAAATCCACATCACTCAACAACCTGTAAGAGCCATGGAAAGAAGGGAGATAACGGGGTTGGAATAAGGATACTTCCTTCTTTGATTCTTAGCATCAACTTTCAAATAGTAGCAGATGGGTAACCATCATCAAGCTTATCTGAAATGAGTCCTTTTCTGACAAATGTATTAGCATCATGCTGTTATAGCAGAACACCTGTGGTGTTAGCTTATTCTTCAAAAAGTTCACAGCTGTGGAGGTTTGAGTCCGTGATCACGTGGCCCCACCAGTTTGGGTTTCCAGTGCAGGTACCAGAAAGTGATGCAAGGAGGTGACCAAGCCTAACAGCTTTTATCACAAGCCAGAGATAAAAAGAGAGGAAGGAGAGAGATTGGCACTCCCGACCTCT
Source organism: Cricetomys ansorgei (assembly GCA_026225945.1). Classification (NCBI taxonomy): domain Eukaryota; kingdom Metazoa; phylum Chordata; class Mammalia; order Rodentia; family Nesomyidae; genus Cricetomys; species Cricetomys ansorgei. The sequence continues at coordinate 39,558,975 of JAMJFZ010000239.1, read as the reverse complement.
TTGAGAGCGTAGCCCAACCATCTGAGAATGTCTGCTCGGTCCCCATCTCCCACTAGTGAACACTGGGGCCCGCAGATCTTTAATGCATGGCTTTTAGAGGGTCACATCTGTATTCAAACTGTAACAGTAGCTATTTCCCAAGCCTCACTTACACAGTGTCCACGTTCCTTACGGTATTTTAGGCGTCATGCGCCCTGTCGCACTAAAGACCTCTCTTTCAGCGTTGTTCTGAGGTTAGCCTTCCTGAAATCCAAGTCAGCCTCAGTTCTCGTCAGTCACCACCAACCCTTTCACAGCTTTCAGAGTCCTTAAGGCCCTTGATGAATGAACTCACCTGTCTCATCGCCCTCGTCTGACAGCACCCCTAGCTAGCTTTTCTCCCCATCGATGAGCTCGTGCGGTTATCTCTTTCACACCCAGTACTTAGGATGCTCTGAAGACTTTCCCTGTCCATGTCTTCATGAAGAGACTGTTAGCTTTCCAGTTTTACCAGTCTGTCTTTTCTATGATCGGCAGTGGGGTGTGTCCATTCAAAGCACAGGACAGGCAAAGATGGACGCAGAACCTAGGTGATGGGTTTTGGATAATTTGTTTTTTGTTTTTTGGTTTGTTTGCTTTTTTTTTTTTTTTTTGGTGTTTGGTTCTGATGTTGTTTTGCTTTGTGTGATTTTTTGTTTGTCCATCTGTTTGCTTTTGGTCGGTTTGTTTTTAGAGCTGAAGACTGAACCCAGCGCCATGAGCCACTGAGCTAAAACTCCAATCCTACGTGTGATGGATTTCATTTTCTTTTCATTATATTTTATCTTAAGCAAGTATCAAAGCAGGGAAAACATCGGCTGATTTCTGACATAATAATAGCTGAGAGAAACTCAAAAGAAGTGAAGGAGAGGGGTAACATTACAAGTAGACTTTGAACCATGAGTAGAAAAATATTATGCTATAGTTACAGTTGGAGTGACACATATGAAATACGAAAATGAATCATGAAGTACTCTGGAGTACTTGGAACAATGGGCAAAGAGCGCTGGCTGCTTTTAAAGGCTGAGCTGAGGGGGTTCTGCAGCGGTAAGTAACCGAGTGAATGTGCAGACATTTAGCACAACAGTTATTCCCAATAAACTCGGTGGAAAGTGAGCAACACAGGAAACGCATGGAGGGTGAAAGCACACTCACTCAGAGAGGATGAGGAGGGAATGTCTCTCTAAGAAGGTGATCCCTGAGCAAGGGCCTGAATTAAGTACAGGGGTTGCGTAGGAGATGGGTTTTCTGGGCAGAGGACACAGCAAGGCAAAGGCCAGCAGTTAGAGTGTGCCCAGCCTGTAAGTGCTGGAGATATAAGCATTTCCAATGAGGCCTGGGTGACTGTGGCCGAGAGAACAAGAAGGGTACACAGAAATGAGGCCTAGAGATCCTGGAGAGATGGTCATCTGGTCTACCTGGAACGCCACAGCAGTCAGAATAGATGCTCACCTTTC
>JAMJFZ010000239.1:39550000-39552500 GCA_026225945.1 Cricetomys ansorgei | reverse complement strand
ACGTCCCTCTGCTGTGTGGCAGTTCGAACCTAGTCCATGCAGAAGGCAGTCAAGTCCGCGTGTGTGTGTGTTTCTGGTTGTCAGTAGAGGTGTGCAGAACACCCTTCTTCGGCTATGCTTACCGATGGAGACTCTTCGTTAAGTTACGGCTGGGGACGGGCATGCTGTTCACCAGTAATACATGACCAGCGTTTTATAAAAGTCTTCCCATTTAGTTCTCTTAATTTTTAAAAAGAAACTTACATTTCTTCAAATGCCAAAGAACAAAGTTATATTCAGATATTCCTCCATGTGTCCCTTCTGGGAATAAAAACAATTTATCTTGTATTTTAGGATTAGAAGTTCCCTTTTAAAAATCACAGGTGACATAAAGATCTGGTTAACATGGTGCCAATCAAAGAACGCCACCTTTCATGAATTATAGATTTTCACAGCACAGTTTCATCCTGGCTGCCCACCCGAAGGGGCAAGGAAGTTAAAAAGAAATTTCCCTTTAGCATACCCTTTCTTTTTCACACTGAACACCTTTAACCATATTTTATCAATTCTTAGACTTACTTTTTTTTTTCAAACAATTTAAGAGCTCAAATTTGAATACATCTTTAAAATTAATGGACACCTTAATGGGACAATATTGTTTCCAGTCTTAATGAAGTGTGGCATCACCATTGTTATTTGCTTAATCACAGCCCCAGGGTCTTACCAACCTTGCTTTCTTATCGCTGTGCCCCAGGTATCCTGTGGTACAGCGTGTTTATGGGTACTTTAATGAGGCAGAAACCTCTCCCACAGCGGTGAAAGGCACAGCTGTGGGCAGTCAGCTTGCTCTTCTCCCTGGCACACAGGACATTCTCTCATAGGTCACATGGTTTTGTTCCACATCTGGGGTCCTGGACGGTGACAGCCACTTGCGCTGACCTGGCTTTGTCTCCGTCTAGGATAAAGAGGAGCAGCTCTCGCTGTAACCCCAGCTGTTGGGCAGCATCATCACCAGCAACAACCCCGAGATGACTGTCCTTAGGACATTTTATAGGTCTTTCCCAGACAGGCAAACACTGGAATTAACATAAATAACATAAGGACTAAGACGATGGACAGACAAGCTGTGTGTGAGAAGACAGTACAGGAAGCCTCAACTAGAAATGTATTTTAAACATTCTAGCTTCTAGGACTTTGCATATCAATTCTAACTTTTGGGTTCCTCCATGGCATTGTGGAGACTTCATGGACCATGGTATAATTAATGTCTTGACCATCACGTTCTTAATGTAAAATAAGTAAAAATCTCTCTTTGTTCTCTAAGCCCATTTCTTCAAACCGACTGCCCCAGATGTTCTACAACAGCGTCTCTGATCACCTGGCTGCTTTATCTGCTCACATAATTCTTTAAAATAGAAGCTAAGCACAGGTACTTACATAATACTTCTAGAAAAACATGGGGGTCAGGTATGGTCCAGGAGGCTGGGAAAGAAAGAAACAAACCACTAATGTGTTGCTTGATCAATCGGACAATATGAACCCAGAAAAAAACGGGGCGGCCAGTCCAGGGGCAGGAGCATGTCTATTTGGGTGCTTGAGCATTTGTCAAGAGCTTAAACCCAGCGTAAACCTTCACTATTGTGTTTTTATGCCCACATGAGATTCAAAAGAGGGGGCAGAGAGACAGGGGCCGGGGTGGAGATGGGCGGGTCCAGGTACGGATGTTGGCTGTTCAGCCGCCGTGAAGGTGTCGGAGGAAGAGGAGAGGAGACTCACGGAGCAGGCTGAAGTGCAGTAGAGGGGTAGAAATAGCAGGACATTACACCAGATGCCGGAGGTAAGAGATGCTGGAGGAAGGCTGTCGGTCATTGTCAGATGACACTGAGAGTTTCAGGAGATCAGCAAGAAAAAAGATATGGGCTATGACATTTGGGAGGTAACTCGAGAGGAACCGTCAACAGAGAAGCAGAGCAGAGGCCAGATTTTAAAGGTTAGCAAATGTGTGGCTAATAAAGAGCATGAAGACCTGTTGTTGTTGTTTAGTTTTTAAGCCAAATTTTCTAGAAAAGCTACAGAGAGAACAAATCATGTGTCTGACATCCTAGCTACCCTGCAAGCCCAATTGCCATGTTCTTAGTAAAACCAAAGGTTCACTGGCTTCGTTTCAAGATTTGTTGAGGGCCCACTTTGGGGGTACATGCCTTTAATCTCAGCATTTGGGATGCAAAAGCAGGAAGATATTGCTGAGTTCCAGGTCAGCCTGATCTACACAATGGCCCTAGGCTGGCCAGGGCTAGATAGTGAGACTTTGTCTAGGAAAAAAAAAAAAAAAAAGGTACCTCTAAAGAAACATACATTCCAAAACCATCTATTTTCTCCCCGAAGTAACGGATTCACTGTATGAGCAGTCATTCCTCATGGTCAGGGCGAGGACTTGGAAACTTTTCCAGGACAGGAAGAACATTCTAGTCCTGAATCTTGCCACTTAGCAGCTGCCCTTCTAGAATTCACTGAAAACAAT